>ML418943.1:0-12790 GCA_005239525.1 Nicotiana knightiana | reverse complement strand
AGAGTTCAGAGTAAACTTCCTCCTAAGTTGAAGGATCCTGGGAGTTTCACAATTCCTTTGTCTCTTGGAAAACAAGAAGTTGGTAGAGCCCTGTGTGATTTAGGGGCTAGTATAATTTTGATGCCATCTTCTTTGTTCAAGAAACTCGGATTGGAGGTTCTTAGACCTACTATAATCACTTTACAGTTAGCAGATAGGTCGCTAGTTATGCCAGAAGGAATTATTGAGGATGTGTTAGTTCGAGTGGGAAAGTTTATTCTTCCCGCTGATTTTATTGTGCTTGATTACGAGGTAGATGAGGAAGTGCCCATTATATTGGGGCGACCATTCTTAGCTACTGGTGGTGCAATTATTGATGTGAGGGCATGGAAGTTAAAATGAGAGTTGACGATGAGGAGGTCACTTTTAATGTGTACAAGGTACTTAAACTCCCAAAGCATTATGAGGAACTGTGCATGATTACTATGGTCGACGTGAAGGGGATAGAGCAGAGTCCTTATGTGAATGGAAGTGATCCAGAGGAGGTGGTGTTGCAAGCTGAGGGTGTAAAGATAATTGAGAAAAGAGTCAGAGATGAAAAAGGAGACCCGTTAAGAGCGTGCAAAAAGGCTAGGCTTCATGGGAGAAAGAAGAAGAGAAAGCGCCCAGCCTGAGCATAGTAGCAGAGCCGTGCCACAACTATAAATAAGGAGCTTGTTGGGAGGCAACCCATCCTGTATATCTATTATGTTTTTAAATTTTTTTTAGTGTCGAGTTTTGTGTTGTTTTTATTTTGCAGAGTAGGGGAAGTCTGAGTACCCAAAAGTTGAAGCTGAGGGGAATGTTTGAGCTTAAGTGTGGGGTCATCCCGACTCTAAAGATTGAGAATCATGTCCGAGCTAGGCCCGAGAGGGTCTCATGGAGTATTTCTTACCCTTGTTTTAATATTTTTCTTTGTGATCATACATCGAGGACTATGCATAACATAAGTGTGGGGTTGGGAAACTACTTTCTGAAGTGAAGTGTAATTGTATAAAATTATTTTTTTTAGTTAAGAAACAAAAAGAAAAATAAAAAAAATAGAAAAAGCTCGGATTTTTCCCAATGATGGATCTGTTGGACAATTTTCTTGAGGGATAAAGTCCGATTAAAAAAAATCCAAAAAAAGATTTTTTTATTTTTTTAGGATAGTTAGGTAGTATCCCTTAGTTTTTTTTTGGGCACCGGTTCTTTTCCAAGGGTGTAACTTGAAGCGGGCACTTTAAAATATTTTTTTTAGAGTAGTTAGGAAGAAACTAAGTAACTTAGAAATACCCTTTGACATGTTTGGTGCTGGCATATTAGGTTATGACATACATTCTACTTTCTCTTGTATTTGGTTTGACTTGTGATGCCTAAGAAAATTAAATAGCCTATTTTGACGCCTTAGCTCAGTTGCTTGACTTGTATGCTACATAGTGTAATATTGCTTAATTCTCTCAATTTTGTGTGCTTTCTTGACTTGAGATTTGAATAAAACCGTTGTGATTGAGTCATGTGCAATGTGGGTGAGGTTTACTGATTTTCTATGCTATCCTGTGTAGTCTAGAACTTGCCCCGTGTGTTAATCGAAGTGAAATTGTAGGTTATGCTAGTCTAGGAGACGACGTAGGCATTTTCTTGCTTGATCATGGATGTGCTTATCACATGAAAATTAAAAATTACCATTGCTAGCCCCTTGAGCTTATAGACCTTTTCTTTGGCACCCACATTACAAGTCGTACCCCTATTTTGTTCTTAAATTGAGATTTTTGCACCTTTACCTCCTAAGGCACTTAGTCGCTAAAAGAAGTAAGGTGAGATATTAGGGAGTAGCTTTTGAGTGGAGCCATGGAAGGGCCCGTTGGTGCACTAAAATTGTATTCAAAAGTCACTAGCCATTGAATCTTCATGTATGGAGTGTGTACAGGAAAGAAAGAAAAAAAAATGATAGTAAAAGTATGTACAAAAAGATACACACCTCTAATTTTTATTGATTTGTGTTAGTGAAAATATAGAAGTGCTTAATTGAAAAAGGGCTATGTTGAATATGAATTGTGGAAAAGGAATTTGTTGAGAAGAATATGTGTTGATTTGTGAAGGTAGTATATTAAAGTGCTTAGGAGAGTTAGTCACTATTCCTAAATATATCCTACCCGTTCCTCAGCCTACATTACAACCTTAAAAGTCCTAATTGATCCTAGATTTGGCTAACTAAAATTAGTAGAGATCTACACTAAGGGCAAGCTTACGGTACGACCACGGGATGCATATGAATTCTTTGTGAGAGTGAGTGAAATTGTGTTCAATTGTGTGATGTCCTTAAATTATGTTCAAAAAGCATATTTGAATGTGTGGACTAGTTATATTCACTCTTTTGTTGTTGGTGAGGGCACATGATCTCATGAACGATTGGTAATATTGTAAACTTTCTTGTTGGGTAGGTGCGTGAATTGAGAGGGCTTAGTGGTTGCAAGTTGACTCTTAGGGTGGGTGGTTGCAATTAGGTTGTTGGAATGATTGCTAGAGTAGTTATACTTGGGCATGTTTAAAGAAGGGGAAGAATGTGAAATTTTATATGTTCATACTTGATTGCCGGAATCGATCATAGTCAAGGGGTAAGGTGTGTGATTGAAAAGTAAAATATTCCTTGATAATGAACCTTGTATGTGTTGAAAGGTAGTAGATTGTCANATATTTTACTTTTGTTTCGTGAGTTTTAGATGTTAAATGTGATGATTTATATTTGAAGTGTTTTTATGTGTAGGAATGATTCGGGATCAATTGGGGGCGAAACACGCGAAATTAGAGCCAAAACGCAAAAACCGGGCAAAAAGCAATTTTGGGCGCCACAGGCAGGGCTGGGCGCCATCTGTGGCGCTGGAGGAAGAAAAATTATGAGGGGCAGCGCCCTGGTGGGCGCCCGGCACCAGCCAGGGCGCCGGTGACGAGAATTTTTCCTATTTTGCCCGGGACACGGTTATTTCGACCCTAAACCTACCCAATACGTATAAAAGCAAGTCTAAGCTTATTTTTGAGGGAGGGACGCCACTTTGGAGGAAATATACACACGGAATTGCTAGGGAGCGAAGAATTCTCAGCTTTCTTCATCTTTTTCTAGTATTTATAATTAATTCAACACTTATGCAATTGTTTGATNAAATACACACACAAGATCATTGAAGGAGCAAGGATTATCAGTTTTCTTCATCTTATTCTAGTATTTTCAATTCATGCAACACTTATGCAATTGTTTGATTTTAGCATGAGTGGCTAAACACCCATTGTTCTGGGGTTGTGGTTTAGCCATAAATACTGTTATTCGACATTAGCTTAACCTTGATTATAGTTCACTCAATATAATAGTTGTTTCTTCAATTCTGTGTTTAATGGCTTAATTGTCTGGCTAGCAGTTAGGTTTTATATACTATCTATGTTATGCTTGGGAAAGTCGTACATAGATTAGAGAAGAATTGAAGAGAGCGCGATCTTAACCCTTTAGGGGAGCGGATTTGTGGTTAGGATAGGAATATACCTAGTCACCGTGCTTAATTAAACATCGTAATCTTAGTGCGTTCTAATAGATTAATTTCATAGGAATATAGGCGTTAATCTATTGAGAATAGGCGAGTAGTGCTTCGGGAGAAGGCTATGAGAGCATTTATCGATTAATTAGCAACCATGAGTGAATTATATGAAAGGGAGAGTTAATTAGAACACAATACGAATGGTGAATTGATCACAACCCTGGAATATTTGTCTCTATTGAATACACAACAATCAACTTGTTACTTGATAATTAGTTATTTTTTTAGAATCGTAGTATAAAATAGTTACATTCCTGGATTTTTATTTTGGCTTGATTAAATAACAATTATAGTGATTACTAAGTAGTTTACACAAGTCTCTGTGGGTTCGACACTCGATTTATCATTATATTACTTGTACGACCACATATACTTGAGTGTGCGTTGGGGACCAACAATAATCATTGGATATTAATTGAAAAACACCACATGAAAAAGATCAGAAAAGGGCTAAATGTGTCCCTCTGTTATCAGAAATTAGTTATAAGTAGCCTCCGTATACTATTCGAAGGTTTTTGTCCCTGTCGTTACCCAAAATATATCGAGTCCTGAACCCAATTGTGGTCTTTTTGGACAAGTGTGACATAAATGTGTGTAAAAAAAAGAGTGACCATTATATATATAGCGCTCTTATAAAGAGCACTATATTTTAACGGTGTTTTGGCCGTTAAAGTATAGCGCTATTTATATATATAACGCCAATATGAACCGCGCTATGCTGGGCTGATTAGACAGTTAAGCATAGCGCGGTATATAACAGTGTTATATACGTATAACGCAGTTATATACCGCGCTATACTTGTTTAAATAAACGGGCCCTCTTCTTCTCCACTAATATCCGGACTAAGATATTAGTGTTTTAAAAAAATATGTAAATATTGAGAAATCATTATTTTTTGTTAATAAAAATGTTAATAAATTTCTTTTACTGTTTTATATGTATTTTCGTGAATGTTTTGTGACTAATATGTATTTGTTGTTTTTATCTAATTTAGATTATTTATTTGCTTAAAGACTAGTGCCCTTTTAGCGTAGTAAAATGTAGAGACTTTTAGCGTAGAATCCCTATAGTTTAAGTATCTCTTATACTGATAGATCAAACACAAACTCTATCCAATTTACAAAATTAATTATTTAATTTATAAAACAAACATACAAAATTATGAAAATATTAAATTGACACACATAAGAATTCAGGATAACTTGGTGCTATTGGACCTCGAATATCGAGCCTGGAACCCATAGATATATACTTTGTCCAATTAAATATGATAAAAAATAATTATTTAATTTACAGATCAAACATACAAAATTACGAAAATAATAAAATTGACACGTACAAAAAATCAGGATAGATTGGTGCTACCAGGCCTCAAATATCGAGCCTGGAACCCATATATATATACTCTGTCCAATTAAATATGATAAAAAATAATTATTTAATTTACAGATCAAACATACAATTAATATTTTTTAATTTACAGTAGACGACATGTACGTGCCGCCTATGCATCCCGGACCTGTCTCTGATGAGCTATTAGTGTTACAGGGCGATCATAGGTCCGCCTATGTATGGGAGGGAGAGCTACTGGCCCAGACTCTCCGCACTAGGAGAGTGGACGACTTGTGGGATTTTATGAAGGACAGAGTTCTCCATCCCCGTGTAGTCCAGCGCTTGCGGGATACGGGCTTCTACAGGATTTTTGAGATCGGACGGCTGCAGCTCGACTAGTCTTTGATCACGGCCCTGATAGAGCGGTGACGATCGGAGACGCACACTTTCCACCTGCCCATTAGCGAGGCCACCATCACGCTAAAAAGACGTGGAGGTTTTATATGGGCTGCCCGTTGATGGACTTCCCGTTGCATTGCCTCAGGGCATGAGAGAGATACGCGTTGCCAGTATTTGGACATGCTGCAGCAGTTCACTGGCTTCAGGCCACAGGATGAGACTGCATACTCAGGGGCTAGTCGCATGAGTCGCAGCTATTAGACAACATTTGGAGATATTGCACCCTGACATCACTGGCGAGACAGATGATCTACATATTCACTGCTATACGAGGTTGCTGCTGCTCCTTCTGTTTGGTGGGGTCTTGTTCCCGCAAACTTCAGGGAACCTAGTCAGCTTGCGATTTCTTCATCATCTTCAGCTGCTAGATGATTTACCCCAGTACAGCTGGGGTGCTGCTGTTCTCGCCTACATGCACAGGCATCTATGCCAGGCGAGCATGGGCACCCAGCATGACGTATGATTTTTTCCACTTCTACATGTGACACCATATTCGAATACCTCTATTCATTCCTTCCAATTCTATCTAGTCAAAATTTATCTTAAACTTTACGTCAACTTTGTATGTTAGGTTTGGGCCTGGGAGCGGTTTCTGCAGTTGCAGCCACCTCTACCACCATTACCTCCGGATGTACCACCTCCGTTTCTCCCTCTAGCTAGGAGGTGGGTTCTCCGGCGTGGATATGTACGAGATTACGATGCTTGGTATAATCTCCCCCTTTGCAGGGATGTGTTGGATATGCTGGAGGGCGCACAGTTAAATTTGTACCTAAACTTACTTGGTATAGCTTCACATGTGTTGTGCATACTCACATTTTCTGCTGTTATTTGATAGTTCATCTGGACACCATACAACGACGACTTGATAGGTGGCCTGCCCGATTATTGCTCGGTCGGCCGACTGATTTGGAGCACTTTCATCCCGCTGATGTGTCTCGATATTATGGAGTATCATTCCATGGAGCGGGTAGTTCGACAGTTTGGCCGTCCGTAGTATATACCGATGGGGCCTACATGGGAGGCTACACATTATCAGCGGGATGATTATTCCAGGGTGGACGACGCATATGTAGCATAGCTAGAGGCACAGGTCCATACTTGGGACCAACGAGCTGACCTGATCCCCCCCCCTCCACAAATCCAGACGGAGACTATTCAACTCTATATGCCCTGGTACCGCTATGTTACCCAACTTTTTATGAGGAGCCCATTCATCAAGCTAGCGGTCGGTACGTTCCATACATCGGGTAGCACGAGGCCCTAGTATGTTTTTGTTATGATTAATTATAAAACTGTAACTTAGTGCAATATCTGTAGTTTACATTTTATACGTTTGCAGGCTATTGGACTACATATAGTCTACCAGATGGGACTGCAGATGCATCATCATGCCAGCGAGGGAGCGGCCGCGTTGCACGATTACGGGTGGAAGCTTGCAAGGGTGGCTTCCCGGACACTTTAGCAAGATCAAGAGGACCAGCTCTTGGGACACGACCCTGCTTATGTGACGCCAGAGCAGTACCAGCGAGGCAGGGGTGTCGCACAAGGTGGGGTTGCCCAACGAGGCAGGGGTGCCCCTCGAGGTAGGGGTGCCCCACGAGGAAGGGGTGCGCACGGGGTCATGGTGGGCGATGAGGAGGTGGTCCCCGACAAGGGGGCGTTGAGGCCCATGTTGATGATGTTGATGCTGATCTGTCGGGTGACCTACATGAGCCGCATGAGTATCCCAACAGCATGTCGTCATACAGCCTTGGGATGCAGCTCACTCCAGGGACTACGCAGGCGACCCCGTCAGGTCCATTGTTGATCACGAGCATGGACCTTACCAGAGAAGATTGGTATGCATACTTCCAAGTCCCATCGACCGCTGTTGAGAATCGGACGACCCGAGATTTGGATAGTGGGCGCCAACTGAGTTATGGCTCATCATCACAGGCGCAGGTATGATTTTATTAGTATTAAATTTAAATTTGTTTTTACTTTTCTCATTTATTTTCTATAACTTTATTAATTTTCTTATTAAGGCTTCATCCCCGCCCATCACAGAGGCCCTTTCGTGCGATGCTGACATGGCTGCGACGGATGATTATATTCAGGAGCCCGACGAGACCATGGTAAGACAATCTAAATTGTTGTGACTTAATATATACATTCCTATACTGAGCTGACTTATTATTCTGTAGGTTTATACTGGACCGACGACCCCTTCTACCGATCCTGCCAGCACCACTGATGATCATGCTGCAGCGCATCCTGCTATAAAGAGATGGAATCATGAGGATGATCCTGATAGCGTAGCCGGGCTGTATGCGATGCGCCTCAGGCTAGCGGCTACGTTGAAGCACACAGGATGTGGTACACATTGATTTTTCTTTTGTATTATGTAAATGTTATTTTATGTAAATAATAACAACAATTTTTATGTTTACATAATATGCACATTATGTTTTTATTTCCTCGTTCCTTCTTTATTTTAATACTACAACACAAACACAAACATAGAAACTTAACACAATTTAAATTCAGTACAACTAATGAAAATACATGACGTGGGAAACATAAAGATAAAGTAGTACACTCAACATATACATGTCATTGTTTAGTCACTGCCGCCCGTTATTCTCTGCTCCAACCACTTAAATTTATCTTCCAGCTTATTTTTTTCCAATTCTATCTCTTTCAGTTTCTCCTTCGACTCTGCAATTTATCGTTTATATTCTCTTTCATATTCCCACTATTTTAAGGTCAAATTATGAAGAAACTGATTCTTAATTACAGGGATTATCAATCCATACTTCAAAATTGCAAAAAGTTTCATTAGGAACCCTATAAAACTTGTTCAGACACATCATTCACCATCATGCATTTTTTGCCGCACTCGCACCTTGGTACATAAAGGCGTTTAGACATTTGTTAAAGCGTAAAAAAACCTTGCTTTTATGGAAAGTTTTGCTATTGGTTATTGTTAAGCACGNCCATGCAGTTGAAGAGTAATCTTAATGTTGCTCAAATTAAGAAGGCATTCAAATTTCTAAACTTCTGGACTAAACATTCTACTTTCATGGATGTAGTAAAGGACAACTGGAAGGTAGATTTCATTGGGGACCCTTTCCATGTATTCAATCACAAACTGAAAAAGGTGAAGAAGGCCTTAGCAGCATGGAGTAGAAACACATATGGAGATATTTTTCAAAAGATTGCTAGCCTTCAGGAGGTGGTCTTAGTTCATGAAAATCAATTTGAAAGGAACCCAACTATACAGAACAGAGAGAGAATCCAAAAGATCCAAGCTGAACTGCTCAGGTTTCTATCATTGGAGGAAGAATTTTGGAAGCAAAAATTAGCCATGACATGGTTCAAAGATGGAGATAGGAATACGAAATTCTTTCACGCTCAAGTAAATGGGAGGAGAAGAAGATTACAATTGAGGAGAATACAGAATACTAATGGAGTTTGGTTAGAAGATAATGAGCAGATAGCTGAAGAAGCAGTGAACTTTTTCAAAACACAGTTTCATGAAGAAATGGTACCTTCAGATTTTAGAATCCTTGAAGAGGTGCCATCAATGATCACTACAGTACAGAATGAAGAGTTAATGAAACAACCAATAAAGGAAGAGGTAAAAAAGGTAGTATATGGTTTAAATGGGGATAGTGCAGGTGGTCCGGATGGATATACAGGATGTTTTTTTCATTCATATTGGGATATAATTGGAGACGATATTGTAGATATGGTGAAAGCATTATATAATGGGCATGATCTTCCCAAATATATCACTCATACCAATTTGGTTCTGCTGCCTAAGAAGAAGGATGTGATATCATATTCAGACATGAGGCCAATTAGCCTTAGCAATTTTGTGAACAAGATCTTCTCTAGAGTGGTGCATGACAGACTATCTGGGCTAATACCTGACTTAATTTATGAGGAACAAGCTGGATTTGTCAAATGGAGAAGCATAGTGGAAAATGTCCTGCTAACTCAAGAAATCATCACAGATATTAGATTGAGAACTAGAAGAGGTCCCAATGTTGTGATCAAATTGGACATGACCAAGGCCTACAATAGGTTATCATGGCTGTTTCTAACCAAGATGTTGAGGAAAATGGGCTTTGAGGAGAGATTTATAGGGTTGGTATACGAAATTGTTGCAAATAATTGGTATTCAGTATTGCTTAATGGACAGCCCCATGGGTTCTTTAAGTCAACAAGAGGAGTGAAACAAGGTGATCCACTATCCCCTACATTATTCATTCTTGCAGCAGAAGCTCTATCTAGAGGATTAAATTCATTGCACAGGAATCGCGACTTTGGAGGATTTGGCTTGCCAAAATGGAGTCCAAAGATTAATCACTTGGCATATGCGGATGACACCATCATCTTCTCATCTTCAGATGCAACCTCATTAGATTTAATCATGAGAGTGTTGGCAGCATATGAGGGTGCATCAGGCCAAGTGATTAACAGGAATAAATCAGCTATCTATATGCATCATTCAACATCTGATGCAGTGGTGAACAAGGTACAAAGAATCACAGGGATTGCTAGGCAGGACTTCCCTTTCACTTATCTTGGTTGTCCTATTTTCTATGCTAGGAGGAGAATGAACTATTATCAAGGAATTATCAATAAGGTCTTACACAAACTGCAAGATTGGAAAGGTAAATTGTTGTCTATCGGGGGAAGGGCAGTATTGATCAATCATGTATTACAAAGTATGCCCATTCATCTCTTATCTGCAGTAAACCCCCCAGCTAATGTGATCAGTAAGTTACATAAAATATTCGCCCAATTCTTCTGGAGTAATTCAGTAGGTGTTGCAAAGAGACACTGGGCCTCTTGGAATACGATGTGTCTGCCATGTGAAGAAGGAGGGGTGGGGTTCAGGTCACTACACGATGTGTCTAAGGCTTTATTTTGTAAATTGTGGTGGCATTTTAGAACAAAACCTTCACTATGGAGCTCATTCATAAGTCAAAAATACTGTAAGAAGTTGAATCCCATAATTGTTCCTTGGAAAGAAGGTTCTCAAGTTTGGAGGAAAATGTTAGAATGTAGAGATCAAATGGAACATCAAATACTGTGGCAACCTAAGATGGGGTCATCTCTCTTCTGGTTTGACAACTGGACTGGACTAGGTGCTCTATACTTTGTTACACCACAGGATTTTGAATGTGATGAATCTGTTCAAAACTTATATGATGTGGTAGAGGGTAATCAATGGGATGAAGAGAGAATTAGGGAGATCATACCTGAAGACATTGCTGAACATATTCTGGAGAGCATCAAACCCCCAGTGATCCATCATATGCTAGACAAACCTCAATGGATGCTTGAACCTAGAGGGGAATTTAGTGTTAAGTCTGCATGGGACTTGTTGAGGAAAAGAAGTGAACCAGCCAATGCATACAAGAAAATATGGATAATAACCATTCAAAATAGCTTTCTTCATGTGGAAACTGTGGAAGAACAAATTACCCTTGGATGACTTTTTCAGGAGGGTAGGGTATTCTATGGCCTCTAAGTGTTGGTGCTGTGCAGAGCCAAGGGAGGAAACAATGCAACATGTGTTCTTCAAGTCCTATGCTGCAACTAAGGTATGGAAGTATTTTCTAGCTCATGCAGGGATATCTATAGAAGGGATCACACTTCATCAGGCTATTATCAAATGCTGGACAGTAGAAGTAATTCCAAGATTGAAACCTATTCTGCAAGCCTTACCTGCTGTGATGATATGGGAGCTTTGGAAGAGAAGGAATAGTTACAAACATGAAGAGTCAGTGACAGTAAGTAGGGTAATATACCAGGTATCTACTACTATGCAACAAGTAGTGAGGTTCAGGAAACCAGGTATACAAAATGTGCCACACAAATGGCCAGATTTATTGGCTATGATGGAAACATATCTACCTATCCTAAAATGCACTAAGGTAATATGGGAATACCCAAACCCAGGCTGGATAAAGGTAAACACTGATGGGGCTTCTAGAGGCAATCCAGGAAGAAGTTCAATTGGGTTTGTCTTAAGGAATGAGGAAGGAAATGTGGAATATGGGCATGGAAGAGAGATACAGGCTGGGACAAACACAGAAGCAGAGGCTAAAGCAATCCTGGAGGCACTCAAATATTGTGTACAACATGACTATATACTTATAGATCTGCATACTGACTCTATGATGCTCAAGAAGGTGCTGGATGATGAATGGAGAGTGCCATGGTCCATAGCTATTGCGGTGGAGGAAATCAAGGAGATAATGGCAAGGTGTAATGTAACGGTGTCCCATACTCTTAGAGAAGGTAATAGCTTAGCAGATCATCTAGCTAACTATGCATTGGATATTGGTACTATAACGGGTCATAGTTTTAGGGAGCTGGATGAGCAAGGAAGGAGACTAGTGAATAATGATAAAATGCAATGTCCTTACTTAAGAGCGAAAGTTGCAAAGAATTTAAGAGGAAAGGAGAAGAAGGGTCAAAGAGGAGGATAGCAGGAGAGCTGATACGCGAACACTATGATCAAACCTGTACGGGGGAGATCATGGAGTTATTTTTATGGACTAACATTGTTTATTGTTTTGCAGGAAAAGCTACTGTACCTATGCCATACACTTCGAAGAACTTCCAGCTGGTGGTATTAGCACTTGGTGCTCATTCCACTGGAAGGGAATCAAGGGTATGCACAAGTATAGGAGCATGGACTTTTGGGAGAACTTATGTTGAACTCCCAAGTGGTCACATTGCACAAAGATGACCAAACAAAATGGGATGCAAATCAGAGAAGTAAGAAGCACGCAAAGATCAATAAAGAAAAGAAGATCGCATTAGGCACAACAAACTGGACGAACAATGATAAGGCACAACTCAAGTAGCTCTGCATTTGACTTTAATAAACTTTCTTTTGGTGGTATCAGTGCTTTGCACTCATTCCAAATGAGAGGGAGTTAAAGGAAAGCAAATTCAATGGAAGGAACACATCTGAAGTACAAAAACTCTCAAACAAGGCCATGCATCAAGGTGGAAATACAGGCAACAAAGATGAACAGGTATAAGAACAAGAACATCGATTACATGGACACATGTTGATACAGGGAACCAGGCAATGTAATGAGGGGCAATCTGTTGCCCAATTTCTATCAGCAATTGTCTCATCCAAGTGGTGATGTACTCAATCCACTAGAGGGAAAGCTGGGGAAGACATAGCAGATATGCCACAAGAACAGTCGGTATAATTGCCAAGTTTAGGCAGTTAAGGCAGCAATTGCGAATGACAACTGGGGAGTGTATGTCACCCATTGTTTCATGCTAAAACAGGATCAACAAAAGGCAAACTAAGCCATTTTGGGAGCTGGACAGTAGATGGATATTTGGTCAGGGAAACTGGAAGGCATATCTGATACATATGCAAATACAAAGA
>MDKJ01308339.1:0-15290 GCA_005239525.1 Nicotiana knightiana | reverse complement strand
CCCACCTCTTCCCGTTGTTTGAAGTTTGATCCAGTGAACAGGGAATAATTCAGAAAGATAAAATTACTTGATTGAATCAAACAAATTACTATGAATTAAATAGAAACATAGGCAATAACAAGAGTGCAAAGACAAGAATAAACCCATAAAATAATTAAGAAAGGAAAAAAAAGCAGGAAAATTAATTGTTCAAGGAAGATCAGCATCAGTTATGTCTTTAATGTAAATAAACACAGAGAGATCATTGCAGAGAGGAAAAATAAACAAATTTAAATTAATTAAAAAAAATTCTATATGGAAAGATGAAGAATGTTTACTTGCAAGAAGAGGAAAATTTTCTGAGTCAGCCAAAAATACAGAACGCTTCCTTCAACCAACGCCCCCTTTCTTGTAGGGGGAAGCTATCCCAATTATTTTTTGGCTTCTTGTGGTTTTCTATTGGGACCTAATCCCCTGCGGCTGCTATATTTGGTTCTTTATACAACCGCATTATTTTTCTTTTTTTCTTTTTTAAAATATTAGTAATCACAAAGTAACAACGACCTCTCTTCTTTTTGGTCTGGATTAATTCCAAAACAAAAAACATTCACAAAATGACAAATCACAACCTTTGTGGTGACGATCTCTTTTAATTCTACTATATATAGTACTATTGCTTTGAGAATTAAATCTAAAAGTAGTAATCTTTCCTATCCTTTTCACGTGACCCTAAATTATCGGACAGTTTTTACTTTAGCTATTATTTTCTTAATTAACTTTTAAATATTTTTACTTATTAACTATTTTGACTTAAATTATTTTTATGTAATTTGTTTAACATATAAATTTTTAGTTTAAGAAAAACCAAAAATTATAAGTTTGAACTCCAAGCAAAACTTAGATATTTTTAGTGTTTTCCTCGCTTTTAGTCTGCACCAGAAATTATTTACATTAGAAAAATAATATTTTATAATTGCTCTCAAAATAATAGTTAATATATATATATATATATATATATATATATACATACACACATTATATACGTTATATACAAAAATTATACAATTTTATATAACTTTTCGGCTACTGAATGTGAATGGACTTTTTTCACTTTTAATATGTACCATAAACTATTTACATTCAGTTACCGAAAAAGTATATAAAATTTATATATAATATACATAATATGTCAGTTTTCCGTAAGGCTTTTTTTACTTTTAGGTTCGTTAAAATTTATTTACATTCGATAGCCGACAAACTATTTACTGTTTCCTCATTTCTTCGCATAAGTTTTAGCAAGTTTCAAGACAAATATTTTGTTTGTCCTTTCAAATTCATTGCTCCTGTAATATTTCAAATGAAGCTTCCCTTTGAAAAGGTAGTCCTTTACTTTAGTATTACACAATTAAAATGATGGCTTGTAGACAGAGCATAATACGACCCGACCTATTCATATATAGACGACAATATAGGAATATTACACGAAATCTCTTACTTATATCCAGCCAACAAAATCATCATATCCATTTAATAAACATTACGAGTTTTTCTCCTCTTATTTCTATCTCCTATGGGGATATTGAAGGGAAGAAGAAAGGGTCTTTGCATATATAAAAAACTATCACTTATCCAAAAAATGTAGAAACTATCAATGCTATCATCCAAGCATTCTAGTGGTTAGTCTGCTATATTTCTGACTTTTACTAAATAAGATGCATTACTTTGTGAAATAGTTTATGGACATCTAATAGCTTAAGAAGGTACCGACCGGCTGATTCAGAATTAAAAATTTATAAATTTTTATAGCAAATTAATACTTATTACTTTAAGTTAATACAACAATAATAACTACGTTACCGTCTAATTTTTATAGATATTTAATGAGATTTTTGATAAATATACATGATTTAGGCAAGCCAACCCTTCCGCCCCTTTTGCTACCATAAGTGTCAAAGCATATATAAGTTAGTCTAGACTCATACAGTGGGTAGAATATCACTGCAAGCATATAAATCTTCCTCAATGTTGATGCAATTAAGTGGTCAAAATTAACCATGTTTTTTGTTACGCGGTGCCTTCCTGAGATTCCTTGAAAGGGAGACGTAAGGCTAAGCAACTGATGTCAGTGCAGTTGATGTCCGCCAATTGAGGTCCCCTTCGTACGCTAGATGAGATTGTCAGTACTGTACAGGAAAATCAATGTCAAGAGCAATTGAGAGAACATAAATGAGAATTGAAAGAAAGCTTGATTGCATTAATGAAAGTTATTATAGAAAGGCAGTGCAGCACTGAGGGGAAGAGACACCAGTACAGAGAATTGTTTGCTTGCTAGAAAGTTTTGAATGCTTAATCCTCCCCTAATAATGCTTTAAAAAAAACCAAAGTTACAAGGCTTGACCTAAATAAGCTAGAGAATCATAATGAAAATACATGGAATAAAACTACTCTATATTTACAATGAAAAGGACTTAGTTTTCTACAAGGTAGAAACAGGTCCGTTTTCAGCAACCTTGTCTTTGGCATCACGATCTGTGTGAGCGGCGTTGTTGGCAGTTGCCTGCGGCTGGGCACTAGCGAGAGATATCGGTGGGACGACAGAGGCACATGCGTGCTTGTCACTTGGTGGATCCAAGACCACGGGGCCGTCCGTGGCGCTAGGCGTTGGGAGGCTTGCCAGGAAGCTACGGGGCTCGTCCAAGGGGTCATGGGGCATGGATGGAAAGCCGCCCATGACATTCTCCCCCACCTGAGTTGGTGACGTCTTCGGCGCCTTACTTTCAATATAATCTTCAATTAGGCTCTTGTAGGCTTTGAGGTTTGTTCCCCTCCCCCAAGTATTCTCCTCTGCATTGCAACCCTGCTATTTCACCAAAAACTCTTGGTGATCCTTCCTTGAGGCGTGAATCACCTGATCATCAAGTATAGCTTCAACACACCTTTTTCCGGTTGAATTGGGGCCTCGAATACTGGGTATTGTGAGTTGGCTCCGTGAATGGTCCTTCATGTCTTCCCGAAAAGGTTTCACTAGGCTGACATGGAAGACGGGATGGATTTTCCACCAAGCTGGGGTATCCACTCGGCATGCAACTTTCCCGACGCGTCTTTTAATGGACAAGGGTACAATGTGTTTTTGCAATAGGCGAGGGTCATGGACTCATTCAAACAAATACCACTTTGGAATTTTGTCCACCACTTTGTCTCCTACTTGGCATTCAACAAAGCGACGATTTTGATCAGCATGCCCCTTTATCCACTTTTGGGCTTTGACCAGATAGATCTGCACTATCTCCAACTTTTTCTTCCATTCTTTTGAGAAGCTAGCAGCTCGAGAAGATTTTTGACATGTTTGGTGCATTCACAGTGTGTGGGAGTAGCGGTTGCTTCCCGGTAATAATTTCAACAGCGTTTTCATTTGTACTAGAGCTCTTTTGGGAATTGAAACACAGTTGAGCAGCATCCAGGAGCTTCACCCAATTCTTCTGCGATCCTGTTACAAAGTGGAAGAGATATTCCTCCTACATACCATTTAACCGCTCCGTCTGGCCGTCAGATTGCAGATGAAAACTTGAGTTGTGACTCAATTTTGACCCGAGGCACTTAAAGAGTTGGGTCCAAAAGTTACTAGTGAAGCGTGAGTCGCGATCACTAATGATGTCTTTGGGCAGGCCCCAATATTTGATGACATGAGAGAAGAAGAGTCGAGTTGTATCTTCTGCTGATATATATTGTGGGGCTGCAGTAAAGGTAGCATACTTGGAAAATCGATCTACCACAACCATGATAGTTATGAGATCTCCGACCTTGGGAAATTCGGTGATGAAATCCAAGGAAACACTTTCCCAAGGTCTCTTTGGGACAGCAAGTGGTTCCAAGAGTCCCGCTTGTGTCAAGCGGTCTGACTTGTCCTTCTGGCATACTAAACAAGTACTCACATACTGAGCGACATCATCGGCCATTTGAGGCCAATTACGTTCTTCACTGGGATGGACGACCCACAAAGTATCGTGGCATTCTGCCAGAAGAGTCCTTCGCAGATCTCCTCCTTTAGGAACATAAAGTCTATTCCCTATCACTTTTAGGGAACCATCTTCCATGTAGAACTGGCGAGTCTTGCACTGTCATACCAGATCAACCAAATACTGAGCAGCAAGATCCTTGATGAGTAGATCTTGTATTTGGTCTTTTATGGTGGTGGATACTTCGCTCCCCCTTAGGGTGGCGAGTAGGCACACCAATGCTAGGTCAACTCTTCGACTGAGTGCATCAGCAACATGATTAGTATTCCCACTTTGGTACTCCAGGTTGAAGTGAAATTCCGCTAGGAGTTTCTTCCACCTGGCCTGTCGACCATTCAGTTTTGGGTTGGGTCATGAAATGGCTAACAACTGTGTTGTCTGTCTTGACCACGAACGGGTTTCCCAGTAGATAGTGCCTCCAAAGGAGTAATCAATGGACAACAACCAATAATTCTTTCTCATGGGAGGCATAGCGCCACTCTGCATCTTTCAGCTTCCGGCTCTTGTACGCTACATGATGCCTTTCTTGTAGCAAGACCCCGCCAAGACATAGTTGGAAGCATCCAGTTGTACCTCGAATGGCTTGTCCAAATCAGGGAGGGCCAAGACGGGGCTACTAGACATAGCCTCTTTTAATGCGTTGAAGGTCTCTACTCGCCTGGGTCCCCAGTCCCAAGGCAAGACCTTCTTGAGGAGTTTTGTCAATGGCACTGCGATGAGGGAGTATTTTTTCATAAATCGCCAATAGAAATTGCATAGGCCAAGGAACGCCCTCAAGGCGTAGATATCCTTGGTCCGCGGCCAATCTGTGATATCTTGAACCTTTTGTTGGTCAGATCCGCCTTTCCTCAATGACATGGCCGAGGAAGTCTATCTTCTTTTGAGCAAACACTTGGATAGATTGGCATATAATTCGTGCTCCCGCAATTTCTCTAGGACCTTCCGCAAGTGTTCCAGGTGTTCTTCCAGTGTTTGGATATAAACCACAATGTCATCCAAGTAGACCACGATTAATTCGTTAATGTACTCTCAGAAGACTTGGTTTATGAGGGTGCAAAATGTGGCTGGAGCGTTAGTTAAGCCGAACGGCATAACCAAAAAGTCGAACGACCCATATCTTGTCCACATGTCGTCTTGTATTCATAACCCTCATCAATCCGAACTTGCCAATACCCTGTCTTTAGGTCTATTTTCGTGAACACCGTCGCAACACCCAATCTATCGAACAAGTCTTCCATAAGCAGAATAGGATACTTGTTCTTCACAGTGATTTTTTTTAGAGCCCGATAATCCACGCAGAATGGTAGACTACCATCATGTGTCTTTTGGAATAGCACAGGGTACCTATATGGGGACTTGGAGGGCACAATGATCCCCGTTTCCAGCATTTCCGTCAATTGTCTCCGAAGCTCGGTGAGTTCGGGTTATGACATTCTATAAGGCGTCCGGGCAGGTTGCTTCGCACCCAGCACCAACTCAATCTCATGGTCCACAGTGCGCCTAGGCGGGAGTCGCTTTGGCATTTCCTGTGGCATGGCGTCTTCAAACTCCAGTAGTAGCTCCTTCACAGGTGTATGAATAGGACCCGAGGATCGTTCTACATCTTCAATGCATAGGTTAGCCATAAATGTAGGTTCATGTCTTTTGACTCCCTTCTTTAACTGCAAGGCCAAGATGTTCTCATCGGCTATCTTCATGGGCATGCACGGGATAATGCAGCGCTTTGACCCATTTTGTCCCATCATCAGTAGCATGTTTGTATATGGTACGGGCATGGTGTTGGTTTGCCTCAAGAATTCCAATCCAACTATCAACTCGAAGTCATCTATGATCACCACGCGCAAGTTTAATTTTCCTTCATAAGGACCAAGCTTCACTGGTACTTCTTTGGTTATTCCACCCACTGGCTAAGGCGGTGAGTTGATAGCCTTGACACGACCTCTGCCCTTTCCTACAACTATGACAAGGAGCTCCACCTGAGTCGAGGCCAAGTAGTTGTGGGTAGCACCCGTGTTAATCATCGCCCGATTGGGCTTTCCATTTACCTTCATTTCAACGAACATTAAGGTCCTCTCTTGTTTAGGAGGATTCCTCTCGTCTGCTTTCTTTTTCCCTTTATTGGTGGTTGGGATGGGGTCCTTCTTCTTATGGATACCAGCAGTGGTTCCCGCTAATGCCTCAGATATAGAGCCAAAAATTGCATTGAAAGAACCTACTGGTTCAGTCTGGTCCGCATCATCCGCCCCATCATCAAAAGCTTGATGGGCGTTCATCTGTGCATGTGGGCATTTATTATTCCAATGTGGCCCGCCGCAATGACGACATCCTGAAGGGGGCTTTCTCCCCTGATCATTGTTGTTTGACGCAACACTATTGCTGCTTGAGGAAGGAGCCTTAGATTTGGTTGCACTCCGATCTCCCCCACTTCTGCTAGGGCCACCATTGTCGGGCTGGCCCTCTTTTTATCCTGCTCGGACAGGCGGTTGAGTCCTATCCTTCTGAGATTCCACTTGATAGTCCCCAAGGCATTCCGCTGCTTGGATCATCTTGGGTAGGCTATCTACCCTTTGTATTTGTAGCTCCATACGGGCATAAAGTTTTAACCCTTCTAGGAATGTGAAGAGTTTGTCTTTGTCCCCCATGTCACGTATGTTCAGCATGAGCGCAGAGAATTATCACACGTAATCCCGCACTGATTTGGTCTGGCGGAGCTCCCGTAGTTTTCTCCTTGCATTGTACTCAACATTTTCGGGGAAGACTGTGTTGATACCCAATTTTTCCCAAAATATTTTTAATTGCATATATACCTTCAAAATCATGCATTGGTAGCAATCGGTATTTTTCCATAATTTTTTTACATTTTTATTAATTTGTCCAGTATTTTATTTCCAATAAATATTTATAAAATTGCATTACAAATGATTTTAAAGGCATTTTTTGATTTAATTTATTATTTATGATCCTATTAAGACCAAATTATTTCACAAATATCCAAATTGGCACCTTTTGGCTATAATTACAATGATTTTGCAATTATATCCCATGCATATAATTTTGTACTATTTTTTACCAGAAATTAGTCTTTTGTATTTTGAAATACTAAATAATCATTTTTTTGAAATATTTCTATGCATGAAATTAATTTTTATAATTAGTAACTATTTTATAAATTATTTTTAATTAATTTATCTTGGGTTTTTAACAAATAGCCAATTTTTATTTCAATCCTAGACCAATGACCCCATGCCCAAAACCTAAATCCTACCCGACCCAATCCGCCCAAATTCTGGTCGTTGATCATTTTTTATCAACGGTCCCGATTTATTCTTTCCTTAATTAACCTAATGACCTACCCCCAAACCCCTCATTCACTTTCACCCTCTCCGTCGTCACCCCTTTCCTTCTCTCTCAAACCCCCTCTGCCCTAACCCTAATCTCCCTCGTCGTGTTCGCTTGCCGTCAACCATGGTGGTTCCTCACCACCCTCAGTCCTCTCATGGCTCTCTTATGCCGGTATTATTTGTCTCTAAGGCCCTCAAGGGACGAGGGTCGGTCCACTCACACCTTGGGCCTGTTCTTGCCTGTTTCAGTCCGCCATGGCTCGATTTTAAGTAAGATCTTTCTATTTTTGCCTAAACCTATGGGTTCTAAGCCGGTATCTTTATCTCTGCGTTATTTTTACGAAAACCTCCTTTCATCTCTTGAACTTCTCAGATTTGTACAGATTTGAGATGGATCGAACTGTTTTTCGCTTATTTTTATGAAAAAACTTCTGATTTTCAAGTGTCTTTTTATTTATTCCTAACTAGGGTTTCCTTGAAAATCTTTTATTCAAAACGTTTTCTGATTTTAAGTGTTTATTCTATGATTCTTATGTGTTTTAATCGATTATAACTAGATTATGTTAAAACCCCTAATTTTTGACACTATGTTTGGATTCTGAGTCGATCCGTGTTATTTGATACATAACTCTGTTCTTTACTTTGATTCATATGACTTCTCCTTCATTAATTTGAATGCCTTATGATTTTAACCTAGTACGTATCTATTAGGGTTTCTGATTCGATTTCTCGACTGATTTCTGTGTATTTATGAAATTATGTTTAGCCTATTTGTTTATTTGTGGAAACCTATATTTTCTTCCCTTGAATCAATACTATTTTGAATTTCTGATTTACCGATTTGCTCTGTTAAGGACCTGCATGCCTAAGTCTTTCCTATTTCTATGATTACAACCCTAATTAGTCGTTCTTGCCTTATTTGATTACTGTATATTTACTGATTCCTTTACATGATTCTTCCCTTAAATTAGACCCCTGGTTTATTTATTCTGAATTCCTTTACTTGGTCTGTTTTGAACTTCTTTCCTTAATTAGACTACTATTATTACAGTTTGGTCAATTGTCCTTAATTAAAGGAGTCTATTCTCAACTCTTTATGTGATTGATTCAGTGATTCCCCTAATTGTTGAGTACTGATTTCCTTTAACGTATCCTGCTATTCTCTTAACTACTATATATACTCTTCTCTATTCTCACTTCTAAAAACACGGACACTAGTTCAAAAACTCTCTCTTACACCTAAAGCTTTCTCCTCTCTTGTTACTTGCTACTTCTATTGAACTAGCCGACTGTAAGCCAAGGCTAGTTATTGCATTACACCGCTCTACATTTTGTCTCTACTCTCCTTAACTAGTATGTTCTGGTTCAATTCAAGTTCCAAACCCTATGTGTTCTGTTACTGCTTTAGTTCATTGATTCCCAGTTCTGTTCTTGTTTACTATTTGGCTATTCAATATGCAGCTAGCATGTTTAAATCTATTTCACTTAGCATATATTAGTTCTGTCCTAATTCAACTTATGATCAGCATGTCTATGAACCTGCCTAGTACTTTTGTAGTATGTCTTAACCTGACTCCACTCCATTTGTGTATGTTTGAATGTTTGTCTGTTTGTTGACTCAGTTTCTGGTACGAATCTGTTTTGCAAAAATAATTTGTTATCTCAAGTAGTGTTGATTCTATGCTTAACTCTGTTAGTACAACTATGACCTCAACTGTCTATTCTGAAATTCATATACATGTACTATGTCTGCATTATTAGCTATTTCTTAATCCCATAAACTCCTAAAAAAGGCTTCGGTTCTTCTGTTTGTTATGTGTTTCACTGTGTGTGTTGTATATGTCCCCAACACCCAATACCCCTGTGTGAGTCATGTTGTTAAGTGATCTGTTTGTTCTGAGTTAATCTGATGTTTGTTTGATTCTTCAAATGTTTACACTGTTCTTGTTCAAACTATTTTACTACTAATCAACCCCTATTTTTCATAAAACCTCTTTACTTAATTGAGTATTTTTCAATACTGTTTTCATATCAAAACCTTTTCAAAACTATGTCAAGCACTCTCACTTTACTCCTAAGTCTCTAGGTTATGCCCCTCCAGTGTGTGTACTGCCTTGGGATCCTTTTGAGATCCCTCTGAACTCTGGCACACTGGGGCTGGCCCTTCCACACTGCACTTACTCAGTTCTTGTTATGAAAGTTTGGGTGTGAGCACTGACCGTTATCCTTGAGGTCCTTAGGGAACTCTGACACACCCGGACATGATATTGGCTATGAAACTCTTGGCATTTGAGGTTATAGAGGCTTGATATCCTCAGGATACATCTGGCTCTGCTTCAGGGCCCCTAAAGTTTAACTTCTTCTCTTTTTATTTATTTATGTAATTCATTCAGCTATTGGTTTGCAATAATTAATTTGTAAACAGATATTGGAGATGGCTAGTGAAATGGAGAGGGTAGCTGATGATAGTGTTGACACTATTGGGTAGAGAACATGCCTTAGGCTTTACATTCTTTATATCTGCATTAGAATCCATGTTTTAAGACTAATATGTTCATCCAAATCATGCCAAACATGCATTAAATATCCTGTTCTTAGGACTTCATATTTACTGTTTCAGCATATTACATGTCATTAATATATGTTTTGGGTTGTATCAGCCCATCACTTAGAGATCATGCTCCTACGACAATAAATGACATTGACATAAAACTGTCATTCTTGTGTGCAGTTAGAAATCATGCCTTAAGAATTATGTGTATTTCGAAATCATGTTTCAAGAATGTTGTTACTCTTGTGTGCATTTAGAAATTATGTCTTAATAATTCTGCCATTCTTATGTGCATATTAGATACCATGCTCTAGGATTTTGTTTGCATTTGTTTGAATATGCCTAGTTTAACTACTGATCCATGAAAAGGTATAAAACAGTCTCACATATAATTGTCATATTTTTTTCTAAATAAAACTGGTATCAATCCTTTCACTCTCAGATTTGTATCATCAAGAACAGCATTGTTGAAGGTTAAATATTCTCAAACTGTCTAAAACAACTTGTGACTGTTATACGCAATCCCACGCCTAGGCAAGCCTTAGGTAATTAATATTTATAAAACTGGAAAACTGTTTTTATTGTGTTTACTGCTTAAAGGCTAACATGTTCAAAATCAGTGGGTAAACTGATTAGGCCCTTGTCGTTAAAGTTTGTATGAAACAGTATTGCATATTCCTGTGCATTGATGTCACTTTGATATCCTGTCTTAGGATCCTTTTCTAATAAAACTGCCTTTGTATGTGTTTGAGACGTGCTGTTTATTTGCATTATGTGTGGAGGTGAATTTGAGCTTTTTAACTGTTTCTGTCACTTATCTGCTAGTCCTACTTGTTCTTGGATGTCTTCTATAATTTTCCCTTTTATTACCTTAGGGGTTTGTCTAGAACTGCCCAGACTTAGAGGTCCTAAACTCCTCCAGGACTACAAGGAAGGGACGGGTAACAACACACTTAAAGCTCGTTAAACAAAACTCGCTAAATAAACCGCTAAGAGGGGGATAATGGGTAGAAAAGGATATGATGACCTGTGCACTAATGCAATGTGTAACCCCTCATTGAGGAGTGATAACCGGGAATTGCACAGATATGATCCTATAGGATAAACAACTTAGGACCTCCCTTATCCTTTACATATGTGTTCTTGGACTACTGGTCTGTTAAGACCTTTATTTGTTTACATATGTGTTCTTAGACTATCTACTTGCTACTTGAATAATTCACAAAGTATGTTTGTCGGGACCCACAGTTGTGAATTTTGAGGGGTGCCTAACACCTTCCCCTTGAAGTAATTTCAAGCCCTTACCCGATCTCTGGTTATGCAATTAGTGTTATGAATGACCCGTAGTAGGTGCCCTAACGCGCCTTAATTCGTTAGGTGGCGACTCTTCGAATTCATTATACCCCCTTTCCCAAAAGGAAATGAGTTGTCCCAATAATGTCGAAAACCCTGACCAATTTGAAAGGAGAGGAAAAAGGGGGCGCGACAGACTGTAGGCATATAAATGCCTTTAGTTATGCCCATGTCTACATAGCATCTTCACCGGCCCTGATGGCTTCGTACTTCACCCCCTACCAGAGTTTAGCATCACTCTGAAGATACATGGCAGCAGTTGCTACCTTCTTAGCTTCTTCTAGGCCTCCCACGGCATCGAAGTATTGATCGATGTCGAAGATGAAGTTTTCCACTTCTTTAGCATTCCGAGCTCCACTGCATGGCCTTGTAAAGCAGCATTGACAACATTGAGCTGGTCTGTCAAGTTGTCAATAGTTTGTTGCATGGAAGTCACCTTGTCTGCCTCTTGTGCCCTGCATGCTAAGTCCTCAACGCGCTCCTGTTGGCCCTCGAATTTACCAAACATTTCGGCTACCTCTGTGGCTGCCGTTTCCCGGTCTCCTTCAGAGTCGCAACTGATGTTTTCTATGTCAACTTCGGCCTGGAGCATTCTGCGGTCCAGGTCATCCAACCCTTGCATTATGCTAGTTCTTAGTTTAGTCACCATATCTACTATGGGTTGTAATACGTCAATCGTCTCTTCAAGGGCCGCAATGCGGTCCCCATGATTCACCATGGTCAGAAACGGTGGTGATGGCAATGCGTTCCCTCTTCCGATGTCGATCCTAGGCTCAATGCAGTTGCTTTCCGCCAATTGAGGTCCCCTCTGTACGCTAGACGAGATTGTCAGTACCGTACAGGAAAATCAATGTCAAGAGCAATTGAGAGAACATAAATGAGAATTGAAAGAAAGCTTGATTGCATTAATGAAAGCTATTATAGAAAGGCAATGCAGTACTGAGGGGAAGAGACACTAGTACAGAGAGTTGTTTGCTTGCTAGAAAGTTTTGAATGCTTAATCCTCCCCTAATAATGCTTTAAAAAAAACCCAAAGTTACAAGACTTGACCTAAATAAGCTAGAGAATCATAATGGAAATATATGGAATAAAACTACTCTATATTTACAATGAAAAGGACTTAGTTTTCTACAAGGTAGAAATAGGTCAGTTGTTAGAATTCTTGTCTTTGGCATCACGATCTGCGCGTGCAGCGTTGTCTGCGCGCACGGCGCTGTTGGCAGCTGACTGCGGTTGGGCGCTAGCAAGGGATATCAGTGGGGCGACAGAGGCACTTGCGCGCTTTTCACTTGGCACAGACAAGACCACGAGTGTAGCGACCGGACCGGTCGTTTTGAGAGTTATAGCCCCGTTTCCCCTATTTATGCTTCTTTTTATGTAATTCAACTGTATTTTATCGTATCGGGTTGGTTGGTTCGGGCCCGGAGTGGTTCCAGAGTGAAATGAGACACTTAGTCTCTTATTTAGAAGCTTAAGTTGGAAAAGTCAATCGGATGTTGACTTATGTGTAAACGGTCTCGGATTCAAATTATGATGGTTCCATTAGCTCCTTTAGGTAATTTTTGGACTTAGGAGCGTGCCCGGAATGTAAATTAGAGGTCCGTAGTAGAATTACGTTTAAATTGGCGAAGTTAGAAATTTGGTGATTTTGGTCGGCAGTGGAGAATTTGATATCAGGGTCGGAATGGATTTTCAGAAGTTGGTATAGGTTCGTAGTGTCATTTTTGACGTGTGTGTAAAATTTGAGGTCATTCGGACGTGGTTTGGTAGGTTTCAGCGCCGTTTGCGAAATTTGGAAGTTTAGAAGTTCTTAGGCTTGACTCCGAGGGTATTTTGGTGTTTTGATGTTGTTTTGAGCGATTCAAAGGTTTGACTAAGTTCGTATATTGATCTATGACTTGTTGGTATGGTTGGTTGAGGTCCCGAGGGCCTCGGGTGTGTTTCGGGTGGTTAACGGATCAAGTTTGAAGTTGGAGAATTTCCTGAAGTTGGTTGTTGCTGGTGTAATCGCACCTGCGAGGGTATGAACGCAGGTGCGACGCCGCAGGTGTGGTGGGTAAGGCGCAGGTGAGAGATATTGAAGGAACATATTTCAAAAGTTATTTACCAATATGAAAGGAACACAATCCTTCAATTAGCATGACATGACTGAATTCTGGAGAGAAAAAAAACAGAGTCTTCTGCTGCAATCATTTAGGGAAAAAGAATACAGTGTATTGTAATTTTTCAAGACACTTCTACATAGTTTCTTTTTCCTAATGAGACGAAGATGAGAAAGTTCAATTTTTTGTTCTTTTAATTCAAGGATAATTTTTATACTTCATTCCTACTCTAGTTATGATCAAGAGAAGATAATATGTAACCGAGTATCTGCTTCTGAAATTATGATCTATGTTGAAAAAAAAATTCTTAAAACACTTTAAATAAAAATAATATAAATTTATGATTATAAATCTAATTTTAAAATATTTATTTGAATTATAGAATTGAACTTAAGTTATTTAAATACAAATACTTTCAGGTGTATATAAAAATAAATATGAATATTTATATAAAAATAAATACGCATATGAATTATAGATTGTCTAAATTTGTTGCTATTACTCTAATTAATGTTTTAGGAAATAATATGTATACATTTTCTACAAACATATATAACCACATACTACTTTATTGCAAATGTATGAGAAAAACACCCTAGAGTCTTTGCAGCATCTACACATTGTAATTAGATGATTTAAAGCGTATATATATTTCTCTTCAAGAATAAAAAACAAAGTAAGTACCTGAACCTTGCAAATAATATAATTTGTTCAGAGAGTTTCTATGAAGAGGTTGTCTTCTCAAATTCCCTTATGGATCATATCTTATATGTGAGATCGAGTAACATGAGATAGTTAAACTGTCTAAAAAATGTATTGGATGTGTCTTTTCAAGTAGAATGAACCTTGTCTAATGACCTCTACTTATGATTTTGTTTGAATTCAATTGCAAACCTAAGAATGGATTGCTCAGACACTTCAGACTTTGTTAGTGGAGGTAGACTTTTGTTCATTGGTTGGTAGATTCACTTAAAAAAATATAGCAAAGAGTAGTGACGAATGACGATTGCAAACCAACTGGAATAGAAAATTGGAAGGATTTTAGTTATATTAGTAGGGAAAAAAAATACAGTGCATTGTAATTTTTCAAGACACTTCTACCTAGTTTCCTTTTCCTAATGAGACGAAGACATTTAGTTTGAGTAAGTTCAATTTTTTGTTCTTTTAATTCAAGGATAATTTTTGTACTTCATTTCTACTCTAGTTATGATCAAGAGAAGATAATATGTAACCGAGTATCTGCTTATGAAATTGTGATCTATGTTGGAAAAAAAATTCTTAAAACACTTTAAATAAAAATAATATAAATTTATGATTATAAATCTAATTTTAAAATATTTATTTGAATTATAGAATTGAACTTAAGTTATTTAAAGACAAATACTTTCAGGTGTATATAAAAATAAATATGAATATTTATATAAAAATAAATACGCATATGAATTATAGATTGTCTAAATTTGTTGCTATTACTCTAATTAATGTTTTAGGAAATAATATGTATACATTTTCTACAAACATATATAACTACATACTACTTTATTGCAAATGTACGAGAAAAACACCCTAGAGTCTTTGCAGCATCTACACATTGTAATTAGATGATTTAAAGCGTATATATATATTTCTCTTCAAGAATAAAAAATAAAGTACATGAACCTTGCAAATAATATAATTTGTTCAGAGAGTTTCTATTAAGAGGTTGTCTTCTCAAATTCACTTCTGGATCATATCTTATATGTGAGATTGATCAAGCTCAAATATGTCTTATAGAAAGACTAAACGGGCGCTGCAAATATAATCTGGGGTATTAAGCCCAAAGTCGATCCCACAGAGAATTGAACGTATCAATTGAGTCTATAAAATACTACTGTTACTTAATCAATTTTCTCAAGACTTTTGAATATCAATTTGTGTTGTTTAACTAATTTTACTAACAAAATAATAA
>ML418939.1:117407-127758 GCA_005239525.1 Nicotiana knightiana | reverse complement strand
TTCTGGGTTCGGTCCTCAGCAGAGTCTACAGAGCTGTCACACCTCCTTTTTCACTACCCCTGATTAATGAAGGGTAATAAGGGAGTTTTTCCAATTAATGTGACATTATTCGGTTTTGGGACTTATTATTATTTCAGAGTCGCCACCCAGATTTTTGACGATGCTCCGGAACACCGTTTTGTTTTAAAAATACCAAACCGAGGAAATTTAACTCTGTTTTGATTTGTCCGCGACCAGAAATCCGAGTAAGCAATTCTGTTATCCCGGGAGAAGGTGTTAGGCCTTCCATAATTCCGTGGTTCTAGCACGGTCGTTTAACTATTAATATTTGGCCTAATTATCTAATTATTTACATATTTCAAACATATTATGCTTTTTAGCCTTTTCACTTTTTAGCCGCTTTTAATTATCTATGGAGTTATTTTGGAACAAGTCACGATGGCGCACACTTGTCATTTTTGGATACATTGCAAACCGCGCCACATGAAATGCACCCGCGATTTACAACATGTTTATTTTAATTATTTTTTGGAGTTGTGGTCGGGGGCCTGAGTTGCCACACCCGAGTGTAGATTACATAGTCATGACAGTTAAAATGCTTATCTAAAAGAGGTATTTTTATCCTATAGGATATGTACACAGTCATCTAAGATTAAGTTTACTATCCTAAAGGATAAATGTTTGGGCTATGGCCATGTTTAGCCCAATTTATCAATTACCCTTTGGCCAAATCCTAGTTTAAGCTAATTATGCAAGGAAAGGTTTGTACAATTCAGCTGGATATACTAGATTAAGGAAATCAAAGGGTGCAAACAGAAATATTGATTCACGATTTTTAAACAAACACTCGGAAGTATATTTGAACATTTATTGTTGTTTTCAGCTACTAAAAGATGCTATACTCGCATATTTCAACATTCATCATATTCGAGATAAGTATTTTTAGGTAAATCACAGAGTTTCATGGAAAAAACGGTTCTCACAGTAACGTTTGGAATTTTCAGACCTATTAGTTTTGGTACTAAAATCACACCAAGTTTAAAAAGCATTTTTTTTTGAATTTCAATTGGATCATAATAATCAAATTCCTAACTCATGCAACATTGTATTAAAATTTGAAAATATACAGCCCTGGAGCTTAGGGTTTTCATACTTTTCAAGCCCAATAGCCTGTGTTCAGGCTATTTTAAGCCTTGACGTGCTTTTTTTAGTAGCCTGGTCCATTTCTAGATACCAAATTAACCAAAATAGCATATTAGAGTCCAGTTTTCACTTACAATAATTCTGGAACTAAATAAATATATTTTCTATTTATATTAATGTTCAACTAAAAAAAGTACAGATTCAAGGTTCTACAAAATTAACATAAAACCTTACCATCTCTAAAATTTATGAACACTTGGTTTTTGTAAGATATATACATACTAATTTTGGAAACTGTAAGGCAATAGATATACAGTCCAGTTCCATTTTACAATGATTCTAAAATGAATAAATACATCTTGTTCGACTAAAAATACAGATTTCGAATAAAAACTGCATGAAGGCAGTAAAAAGAAAGAGGAAGAGAAATATATCCCTAAACTAATGCTCCTTGAAACCTTTTGTTTTGACTGGAACATCCAGCTTCTGCTTGTGATTTTCTAAACAACCAAAAGAAACAAACAAACAAAAAACATTTTTTATGCATTTTTTCATAGAGTGAACCTGACCATAAAAAAGGTCAGATTCAACTCCAATAATGCCAACCAATTAGAAACTTAACATTTGGTCCTTTTTATATAACCTATATTAGAAGATACTTAACAATTTCAGCAAGCATTCACACACATCCTAACACAAGATTTGCATACAAATTTAAACAAAGAAACTCAAACAAAACCCAATAGATTTCACACAAAAACACAGAACAGAGATTTTCAGATATGAAAATTTCATTTATAATAAAGTGTTACATACCTCAAAAGTGAAAAAAATAGCAGGGAAAAGATCTGGACCAAATAAAGGTCCGGGAACTAGAAATTGAAGCTCAACAACAATAAATCCACAACCACACCATCAGTAGGAAAGAAAACCCAGAGAATAAATACTTGAATACCCAAAAATCAGCAATACAACCAGTTGTTCCGGAGAAAAACACAGCTAAGAAGAAATCCAGATTTTCAAACTGTTTGTTACACTCATCTTACAATACATTTTCTTTCTGTTTTTAAGGTAATGGTGATGTATTTCAGAGTAGCATTTCAGTATGCATAAGTCTATTCTTAAGAGATGGAGGGTGTGCGAAAAAGTTTCTAAAATCTATGTGGAATTCTCTAAAATATGTGTAGGAACTTGTGTTTTTCAGAGGTAAAAAAGTTGTCTCTCCCTCCGTGAGGCTGTTGAATATCATAGCCTATTTATAAGGGGATTTAGGACAACATGTTTTTAGCATATTCCTTATCTAATTGGGCTGAAAATAGTACAAGTACATTTGTCATACCTTATCCTATTGGACAGTTGTACCCTTCTAGAACGTTCCAATTGATTCCAGCCCTTATCACCTTTTGAAGTTACTGTTTTACCCTTAAAAAATCTGATTTTCTGATATTTTCCTAATTCTAGAAGCTTCTTGAGTTGTTACACCTAAGATTCTTCAATTGAAAGTCCTATATTACCCCTTAGTGTCCTTAAAATTACTCTTTTGATAATTAAGGATTAGGTTATTAGCTTATTAAATATTAACTGATTTTTATCCTAATTGAGTGATTAACTCAATAATTAACCTTAATAAAGCTGGTTAGGTTAATTATTAGGTGAATAGGTCTAGATCTAGTTATTAGAAAATTAGAGAGTTAGGTTACTACTTCCTGTAACTCTGAATATATATGCTAGGACTAGGGTGAGACTTACTGGACTAGTAACTAATTAGTAATAATTTTATAGGAAACTGAGAAAACCTAAGACTAAATCATTTTGAGTTATTCAACAACCAACACATGATTCCGAGGCTCAACAATACACGGATACTAAAAACAAACTATGGAACCTAATCCAATTAGTATAGGAATCAACAACTATGCAAATCATAATTCAAGATTTTTAGGAACTAAAAAAAACCTAACTTATTAATCAGTATTCATAACATGAACTTATCCCTAAGATGAAAAATAAACAAAACATGCTAAACTCAAAGATTCAGTAAGTCAAGCAAGTAAGACAATCCTAAGTTCAAACTTGTGATCATGACGGCCTAGGGCAGAATTTAATCTAGGGGAAAACAGTCGAACAAGATGAGCCGAAAAAGGAAAGAAAATCTAAGAGTATATACTAACAATTAATTAAATCACATGGGTTTCAAAACAGTGTTCAACATATCAATTCACACAAAAAAAAATCATAAACTAGAAAACCTATTTTCAAGAAACTAAAGCAGTGAATCCTTAACAATGTTCAAATGAGTTAAGAAAAAAAAAGAAGAAAGAGGTTAAAGGGGTACCAGTAGGCTAACACAGGGTTTTGATCGGACTCCGGTGAGTTCAGAAGTGACTTCAACTTGGATGAATCGACAGCTCTTGTCAAGAGCCATCGATTCATGTGAGTCTGAGTCACAGAGTCGTGGGAAATCGTCCGCTACCATTTTAGGGTTTTGAGTTTTTTCAGATCTGAAATTGTTCAATATTGGGTGATATTTTTGGGAAATCAATGGTAGGACAGGGTTGGGGAGAGGAAGGAGGTCAACTGGTGTAAATTTGGGGCCATTTGGTTGAGCTCCACCGCCGGTATGAAATTTACGGCTGGCGGAGCAGGGTGGTGAGCGACGGAGCCGGTGAGGTGAGAGAGATAAGAGAGATGGGTGGTGGGGGGGTAGACTTGACAAATGAGGGTAGGGGCGGAGTTAGGACACATTTATATTAATTATGTAACTAGTTCCCAACCGTTGGATCTAAAGAGATCAGCAGCTGTGATTGATCTTAACTTAAACGGGGTCGTTTTGGTGGCGTCAGGGCAGGCCGGGTGGGCTATGGGAACTGGGCTGGGTTGTTTGAGTGTATAGAGATAAGGATTGGTCCTGGGTATTTCTTGGACCAGGTCTGATTTAATCCTCTTTTTAAACTAATCTAAACTACTTAATTAATTTAAATTAACTTAAAACTCCACAAAAATGTATTAATTAATTCTAACTCAGTCTAATTAGAGATTGATTGGTAAATAAATTAAGGGTGAAAAAATTAATTTGACACTCGAAAAAATGGCTAAATTTAGCAATTAGTTATTAAAACTACATTACATCAAATAAGCATCATCCGTTTTTTATTTTATTCAATTAATTACCCATAATGAATATATAATTCCTTGATAATAATGATGCACCTAATTACACAAATTTAAATAATTTTAAAGGACGAATTATGAATATGCAATGCAAAATAAATTCACAATTAACACTAAAATTCAACAAAAATTTCTGAAATTAATTTATTTTATTGAACTTGTAGGAGTATATGGTGGGTGAAAAATCACATGCTCACAATAGGAACCTAGATAACTAAGAGTAGAAATTTGAAAACCAGTATATAAAGGGTAAGGGGGACGTTTTAGAAAAAAATTTGATTTTTAGAAGCAAATATGTTCAAACTACATGGTAGCAAACAGAGTTGGGCCAATAGATAAACAGAGCACATGGTCTAAACAGATTAGTGCTTATTCAACTAAGTACTCATACCAGTATTCAAAGTGATTCATAAAGAGCAAGGGCACTTAAATTAATAGACAGAATTGGCTACACATGCTTGCAGGGCAGGGAACATACAACTGATTATACAGAGTTTCACATTATTAAAGATAACCTAATTAGATTTTTCACTAAGTGAAATCATATAGGCATGCATTAAACAGAAAACATGCTGAAGTTTGCAATAAGTAGCCAAACAAATACATAGAACAAGATAGGGTAGTAGGAACTAGAGCATACTAGTTTCATAGAGAGGTAAACATGCATCATAAATCAGGCAGAAGCATGCTAAGGTTGAAATAAACATGCAGAACAGAACAAGATAACAAGAATTAAGATATAGCAGTTGAGAAAGAAATAGACAAGAATCATGTATCAAACAAAAGCAGGTTGAGGTTGAAATAAACTAATCAGAAAACATATAGAATAGAAATAGGATAACAGAAGTTAACACATACCAGTTAGGAAGAAAGTAAACAGGAATGTAATGACAGTTTGGATCCAAAGAGTTTAGCCTTGGCTTCCAGCCGACTAAACAGTGCAGAAACCAGAGTAGCAGCACAAAGAGAGTTCTTTAAGTTGTGAAGTGAAGAAAGTGTGAGAGTGTGTAAGTGTGAGCATAAGTCCGTGAGCGTGAGCTTGTGTGTTAAAATCAGAATAGTGAAAGGTTTTTATAGCATATAGTAGAGTAAAACCAAATAAGGTAGGGTATGCAAAATCAATCAATCAATTAGGGTTAACATGAGTCAATTAATAGTAAATGTAACTTAAATTAAGGAGCATCTTTCATGAAATAAATCAGTAGACAAGATTGAGGCTAAATAAGGTAAGTCGTAAATCCAGAGATCACTTATAGGTCGGTTCTAGTAATCAAAGCACAGAAATCATGCTAGCAAGAGGATTAAGGCAAGTATTACCAATTAGGAATCGCACAAAAGGAAAGAATAGGTAAAAATATGTCAAGGAGATATCCGTTTTAAAAGAAAAGCACAATTTTCGAACCCTAATTAAGCAAGTAAATAAGTTAATCACTTTAATTGACAGGGCCACAGTAAACGGGAAAAACATTATAACCAACAGCCAAATAATTGAAAACCCTAAGGTGTAAGTCCATAGATATGAAACTCCAGTAAGATCATTCAAAAAAGCAAAGAAGAAGACCAGAGTTTAAAACTTAAACGTTTTAAACATTTTTGTAGAAACCTCTTGAAAAATGAAACCTAGCTTTTAGGGAAAAATGTAACGGCTGAAAATAAAAGTAAAAATAGAAGAATCTTAAACGAAAAATACTAGACGAACTCAAATCGCTTCAGATCTAAAGAGGTCTGAGCTGATTTGGCCAGAAATAGTTAGTTTTATACAAAAAATGAATAGAGCTGGAAAATATTGTTTAAACGAGAGATTTGAAGCCATAAAAACACAAAAATGATAATACTCACAGATATGGGGGTGAATATAGACAGATTAATCGAGAATGAGAGATTTGAACCAAATCTGGGTCGATTTTCTTGAGATTATCCTCAAGTAACATGAAAATCGAACAACTAGCAGAGATAGGAGGCTGGATAGGGCCTGAGATTGAAGAAAGAATTCGTGAATCAAAGGGGTTTCAATGACGACGGGCTAGGGTTAGAAGGAGGGTGAGAGATAAGAGAGGAGGGAAAGGGTGTCAAGGCGGCGGATTTGGAAAAATGAGTAGGGTTTAGGTCGTTTGGTTAATTAAAAATGGAAAGATTGTCCTGGATTGTTGATCTTCTGAGATCAACGACCAGGATTAAATCTGGGGTTGGGGAGGGTTATAATAATTGGGTTATTGGTTTTGGGTTATGGGTATTGGGTATGATTAGGGTATTGGGCTAAAGTCTAAAAAAAAGTTCATAAAAGAGGCTATATGTTAAATACCCATTTAGTTTAATAATTTATTAAAATAGTTAATAAATGATTAAAATGCTATTTATGTATGAAAATGATCTAAAATAATTACTTAATATTATAAAATATAACAAGTTATTTTCGTGTAAAAATAAAATAATTATACACACATGGGCTATTATTGCAAGGTTATTGCAATTATAACCTGAAGATGTAAATATAATTATGCATAAAATAATTAAAGCTTAATAAAATATAAATAATAAAAATTAAGCAATAAACTTATTATAGAATTATTTGTGATGCAACTAGTAATTATTTAGATAATAAAATGATGGAACAAATTAATTAAAAATCTTTTAAAATCACAGAAAACTATGGAAAAATGTTAATTGATGCTCATGCATTATTCTGAAACTACATATGCATTTTGAAAATATATATGGGGAAAATGAGGTATCAACATGTGCAGCGCGGTTGTGACAAGCCTTATGGCCCAAAAGGTGTCTGATCCAGGTAGCTTCACTATCCCATGTACTGTTGGGAGTTATGCTTTTGCTCAAGCGTTGTGTGACTTGGAGCCAGCATAAACTTGATTCCCTTGGCAATCTATACAAAACTGGGTTGGCAGAGCTAGGCCAACCTCGATGTTGCTGCAACTGGCTGATCGCACGGTCAAGACCGACACAAATTCTTGATGATGTGCTTGTGCAAGTGGGGGAATTTGTATTCCCTGCAAAGTTTGTCATTCTTGACTGTCAGGTAGATGAGGAGATACCCATTATTTTGGGAAGTCCATTCTTATCCACTGGGAGAGCATTGATTGATTATGAGACTGGAGAACTGAAAATGAGGTTGAACAATGAAGAAATAATATTCAACGTTCAACAATCTATTGGAGACCCAGTGAATTTGCAAACTGCTCACTAGTGGAGGCCGTGGATGTGATACTGTAAGAAGAGGATGAGACCCTTAATGTCAAGGATACATTGGGAGCCTGCTTGACGAACTTGGAAGAGATAGACGGTGAAGGGTTGGCAGAGTGGGTCATGGCTCTCGAAGGTCAAGGATTATGGAAAAGGGAGCCTCAATTTGAGCCTTTAGGTTTAGAAGAGGGAGTGACACCACCTGCAAAACCATAAATAGAGGAACCACCACAGTTGGACTTAAAACCGCTTCCAGCCCACCTCAGGTACGCTTTCTTGGGCCCCAACTCTACTTTGCATGTTATTATATCTTCTGGTTTGCTAGTTGTGTAGGTGGAGCAATCATTGCAGGTATTGTAAGAGCGTAAGACTGCCATTGGTTGGACCGTGGCAGATATAAAGGGTATCAACCCACCTTCTGCATGCACAAGATTCTTCTAGAAGAGGGGCACAAACCTTCTATAGAACATCAACGACGACAGAACCCGAATATGAAATAAGTAGTATATAAGGAAGTGATCAAGTGGTTGGATGCAGGTATCATCTTCCCCATCTCTGACAGCAATTGGGTCAATCCTGTCCAATGTGTGCCGAAAAGGGAGGAATGACAGTCATACAGAAGGAGAAGAACGAGTTGATCTCAACTCGTACAGTCACGGGGTGGCGGATTTGCATGGACTATCAAAAATTGAACACATCCACCCGGAATGACCATTTCCCTTTACCTTTCATTGACCAAATGTTGGACAGGTTAGCTGGGCGATCCCACTTCTATTTCTTGGACGGATACTCGGGGTATAACCAGATCTCAATAGCCACGAAATATAGAGATAAAACTTCCTTCACTTGTCCGTATGGCATCTTTGCCTTTCGGTGAATGCCCGTTGGACTTTGCAATGCACCGGCTACATTCCAACGGTGCATGTTAGCCATTTACACTGACATGGTTGAGGACATTATGGAGGTGTTTATGGATGATTTCTCCATGGTAGGGGATTCATTCGAAGATTGTCTTCACAACCTAAGAAGACTGCTCAAAAGATGTGTGGAGACAAATCTGGTACTGGATTGGGAGAAGTGCCATTTTATGGTACAAGAAGGAATAGTGTTAGGGCATCGAGTGTCCAAAAAGGAAATTGAAGTCGACCATGCCAAGGTTGATGTTATTGAGAAGATCCTGTCACCCATGTCAGTAAAGTCAGTGAGAAGTTTCCTTGGGCACGTCAGGTTCTACAGGCAGTTCATTAAGGATTTTTCCAAGATTGCTAACCCCTTATGTAAGCTGCTTGAAAAAGACCAGTCCTTTGTGTTTTCTGATGCTTGCAGGTTGGCCTTTTAGGAGCTGAAGAAGAAATTGGTGACTGCACCCATCATTGTTGCACCCAATTGGGAGCAACCATTCGAGATCATGTGCGACGCCAATGATTATGCTATAGGTGTAGTCTTGGGGCAACACAAGGATAAGATGATGCACCCGATCTACTATGAAAGCATGACACTCAGTGGTGCACAACTTAATTACACTTTCACGAAAAAGGAAATGCTCGATGTAGTGTTTGAGTTCGACAAATTCAGGTCGTACTTAATTGGCTCAAAAATTATTGTTTATACTGACCATGCAGCAATTAGGTACTTGATAGCAAAGAAGGAGTCAAAGCCACTCTTGGTTCCCTGGGTTCTTTGCTACAAGAATTCGATCTAGAAATCCGTGACAGAAAAGGGACTGATAATCAAGTGACAGACCACCTCTCGAGGTTGGAAGGAGCAGAAAAGAGAATGGAGGTTGAAGATATCACAGAGACATTCCCGGATGAACAATTACTTGCGGTGACAATGAAGGAGGCGCCATGGTACGCTGATATTGCTAATTACTTGGCAAGCGGTATTGTGCCTTATGATCTCTCCTCAATTCAAAAAAAAAGTTTTTATGTGAATGTCGATCTTATTATTGGGATGAACCCCTGGTTTTTAAGATATGTGTTGATAACATGATCCGGAGGTGTATCCCTGATAAAAATACACTTTTTATGTGCATAATAGAGTCTATTTCATGTGTAGGTGAATTGGATATGGAAACCGAGCTAAATGGATGCAAATACATCGAAAATACGCTCAAGAGGCGAGGAGGAGTGCACCGGGCTATGGCCAGGAGCCTGAGCCCAAACGTCTGACGTGCCTGGCGTTAGAGCTGAAACGCCTGACCTTGCTAGGCGTTAGAGCTGAAACGCCAGCCTTAGCCTGGTGTTAGCCAGGCGCCAGGGCCCAAACGCCAGGCCCCTATTCCGGCTAAATTCGAGTTTTTGAAGAGTTTAAGTGTCTCCCGATTGGAATAGAAGTCTCCTACACGTTTAGGGTTTATCCCAAACATATAAATAGACCCCAAAAACACAACTTGAAGGGGATTCGAAGAGAGGAAGTCATCAAAGTGAAGAAAAACCTGTGGATTACTACTGAGCAAAGCAAAAAAAATACTGATTTTTATCTCCTTAGTTCATTACTTTGTAATTCAATTATGCAAGTTATTTTAGATTTGATATTTATGAATATGAGTAGCTAACTTTCTTTATCTAGGGCTTTGGTGGAACCCGCTGGGGGACCAACTTATGGTGATATTAATATAGTTTGGTTGATTGTTCATCTCTATTTGTTCAACTACGTTCTTATTGTAGCTAATTGAATGGCCATCAATTAGTTGTGCCTAATTAGTGTGTATCTACTTGAGAGAGAGTGAATATTAGGTAATTGTTTGAACAACACCACTCCCAGAGTATAGACGAAAGTCATAACCGAGGGTTTAGAGGTTGGATTAGAGATAACGATACCTCGGGTGCAATCTAAA
>ML418939.1:101884-117183 GCA_005239525.1 Nicotiana knightiana | reverse complement strand
TAAAAAGTCTTGAGAGAATTGATTGAGTAAAAGTTGCGTATTCTAAAGACTTGATTGATACGTAAATTCCCTGTGGGATCGACTCTGGGCATAATACCCCGGATTATATTTGCAACGCCCGTTAGTCTTTTATTAGACATAGTTGAGCGTGATCAATCCCTGAGGAAGATCAACCTTCTATTTTGCAGGTTTGCCATGCTTCACCATATGGTGGACACTTTGGAGGAATCCGGACAGCATCAAAAGTGTTGGAATCGGAATTGTATTGGCCTACCCTACTCAAGGATGCCCATGCTTGGGTTAAAAGTTTCGATGAATGCCAAAGGACAGGCAACATATCTCGCCGTCACGAGATGCCGATGACCATAATTCAAGAGGTGGAAGTTTTTGACATGTGGGGGATCGACTTTATGGGGTCGTTCGTCAGCTCATATGGTAACAAATATATATTGATAGCGGTTGACTATGTCTCCAATTGGGTCGAAGCGGTGGCTCTCCCAACTAATGATGCAAAAGGGGTGACAAGTTTCCTAAAGAAAAACATCTTCACACGTTTTGGCACCCCGAGAGCTATAATCAGTGATGGTGGAACCCATTTTTGCAATAGAGCGTTCACACGCTTGTTGGAAAAGTATGGAGTTCACCACAAAGTAGCCTCACTGTACCACCCACAAACAAGTGAGCAAGTTGAAGTGTCCAATAGGGAAATTAAAAGTGTCCTTACAAAAATAGTGAATGCAACAAGGATCAATTGGTCAAAGAAGCTGGATTGTGCATTTTGGGCATAACGCACAACATTCAAAACTCCAATTGGTATGTCACCATACAAGTTGGTTTTTGGAAAGGCATGCCACCTTACGGTAGAGCTCGAACATAAAACACTATGGGCATTGCGGCAGTTGAATTTGGATATGGGGACCGCAGGAACCAGCAGAGTCATTGAGCTACATGAGCTCGAGGAATTCAGGTTCCAGGCGTTCGAGAGTGCTAAACTATACAAAGAAAGGATGAAATGATGCATGATAAGCACATCTTACATCGGCATTTCAAACCCAGAGAGCTAGTGTTGTTATACAACTCGAGATTGAGATTGTTTCCGGGTAAGTTGAAGTCCTGATGGTCAGGACCCTTCAGAGTGGTGCAAATGTTCTTAAAAGGAGTTGTGGAGATTAAATCAGAAGATGGGTCAAATATGTTCACAGTGAATGGGAACACTACCTTGAAATGGCCGAAGAAAAAAGGGATAGAGTGGTAATAACTTTGGAAGAGCCCTAGTACGCGAATGAGGAGTAATGATAAAAACATGCGTTGTGCCGCGATGTTAAATCAGGCGCTTCTTGGGAGGCAACCCATGGTTTCGTTGTAATTCTCCATGCCGCGACATTAACTCAGGCACTTCTTGGGAGGCAATCCATGATCTTCTTTTGTTTTTCTTTTGGTGTTGTATTTGATGTGAACGATATTAACCAAATTACTAGTGTGCAGGAAAAGATTTGGGATCATCGAAAGGAGTCGGGATCAAAAGCTAACCCCGGAAGAGGTAAAAATTGAAGAAAATAGAAAAAAGTTCGGAACAGTGCTCCGCAACTGCGGATGGGGCGCGGAAGTGGTAACAGTTTTTGCCCAGCGTCTGCGACCACGGACAGGGCGCGGAGTTTNTTTTTTTTTTTTTTTTTTTTTGTTATTCACCCTAAAACCTAATTCCCCCTCCAACTAACACTCTAACATCCGCCCAACCTCCCCACTTTCCCCATTCCCTTTTCCCTCTTCTACTCTAACTCTCCCTCTCCCTCTCCCCCTCAAATTCTCAAAATACACCACCCTCATTCTCCCATCCTCCCCCTCTAACATCATAAAAATCTCAACTTCTGTCATCCTCTCTCGATTAACAAGATCCCACCTCCACCACCTCAAGAATCTCAAGTAAGTACATGATTTCTCTCGTCCTTCTTAATTTTCTTTCTTTTGTAGTTTTATTTTAAGATTTTTATATTGATTTTAGCTTAAATTTCTCTTCTTTTTAGTTTCTAGTGTATATAATGGGTAGGAAAAATCATGACTTGTTGTATTAGAGGTAGTTGGTGGTAGATATGGGTGTGTGAGGCCATTAGATGTGATATGGGAGGCGTGGTAACTCCATGGGGTTATTTGTGCTACTTTGTAGCCATATGCACACTAGGTGTTTGTAAATTGCCTCAAGGAGCTTTAAATTCAATTGTGACCGTGGTGCGGGTGAAGTCTGAATAACCGCCCGAGGTTCACAAAAGTCACACCCCTACTATTAGTGGCACTTGTTTTGTCACGTATCATGAATTCCTACTATTAGTGACACTTGTTTTGTCAGGTATCATGAATTCCTCCCAGAAGAGACGTGTTACAAGATCCTCGGCTAGTGGACCGGGAAGTTCCTCTAGAGCTCGGACATCGGCTAGCACGAGCCAATTTGACAATCACCGAATTGTGTCCAGAAAAGCTCAGGAGCGTTTCAGTAACAAGGCATCAAAGAAGCATGTGGCCGAGAGAGCCATTGACAGGGCAACTCTCCAGATTGAATGCCAAACATGTATCGGGGATTGATGAGGCGCCGGCTCGAAATCTTCTTTGAAGAGCCGGAGGAAGGCAATATGATTAAGGGAATTTTATGCCAATTGCCCAGAACATGAGAATCGGGTTGTAATGGTGTGCCAAACTAGGGTGGATGCTTCACTCGATACCATCCGACGAGTGTATATGTTGCCGATTTTCGATGGGGGTGAGATTTTTATGAGACATACTAGCAAAAGCCCGTCACTTGGAATCTATTCATCCAAACCATTTGTGTGTCGGGAAAGGAGATAGTTTGGGTTACACCGAAGAGCGTCTTGAATTCATCCTCCCTCACTTGGGAGACAAAGAGCTGGCTTACTATAATCAACAATCATTTGCTGCCATCGCATAACACCACTGATGTAAATGGACCTAGGGCGGCAGTGATTTGGTGTTTTGTGAATAGCCGACATTTTGATGTGGCCTGGCTCATCGAGGTAGAAATGTTCGTCCGCTCGCCCGAGAAGAAGTATGGATTCTACTTTCCATCTCTGGTCACCAGATTGTGTCGAGCAACGAGAGTTCTGAGAACCTCAACATGGATGGGAAGGTGCCAAAGGAGGCTGTGTTCCGGGCAAGCAAAGTAACCATTGGGAAGGACCCGGTGGCACCTGAAGCTGCTCATGATGACACCTCGGATGAGTCTGAGGATGATGATGATGGTCAAGAGGAAGCTATGCATGCCTCACCCCCACAGGTGCAGATCCTAGATGAGGCTGGTCCATCTCAGACCTGTCGGAGTATCCGCCTGACAGCGTTGGAGCAAGATATGGCAGGGCTGCGCACTTCAGTCACAGACCTAAGTACTAAAGTCGATGATCTGGCTACTCAAAATGCAAAGTCCAAAAAGAATATTATGGGTTGGATGCGGGCGCTAGGACGAGCTTGTCACCTTGACCCTGGCACTGCCTCCGACCAGGACTGAGTTACCAGGAAAGTCCCCTTACCTTACCTTGCTTTAATTTATTGACATGGGGACATGCCAATTTTTAAAGTGTGGGGTGGGGGATGATGTTGTATTTTGTTGTATATGTATATAATTGTTTTGTAGTTTCTTTTGTTAAGCTAACTTCGACTTGACCCGACGATGGATACAACTCGATGGGTTTCTTGAGGGACTAAAGTCGAACAAAAAAAATAAAACAAAAAGATTTTGGTTTTGTAGTAGTGTATCAAATCCCCCTTGGTTTTTCTTTAAACCACGGTTCTTTTCCAAGGGTTTTATTTGAACCAGGTATAGCTAGTTTTTTTATTTTTTATTTTTAGTTAGGAACTTATGGGCAAGAGGCAGAATTGAAATAGGATCCCTTAACTCCATGGTACCTTGAATAAAGACATTTAGGCTCATTGGTTGACTCTTGTGAGAAGGCCTTAAAATGTGTGTTCTCGATTTGGTTGAAGTACCCTGGGCGGAGTGTGTGATGATCTAAATTGGATTGAGTCATGTGCCATGTGTGTGAGAGGCTTTGTGTATTATGTGCTAACACTTAACGCCTAGAACTTTCCCTATGTGTTTGCAAAGCGAAATGGTAGTCTTATTTGGTCTAGGAAGTGATATAGGCATTTCTTTGTTGAACCATATATATACATGTTCCACCCACCTAATTGTTGTATACCATAGTTACCCCATTTGAACCTATAAACTTGTTTCTTTGGCAACCACATTGCAAGCCGTATCCAATTTTTGAATTATCCATCTATTTGAACCTTGTCAGCTCTCTTAAGCACTTGAATTGTGATGAACTATGTAAAATTAAAGTGTGGGGTGGTTGGTTTGGATTTTGAGTGAAACTGATGAAATAAGGAGAAAGGTGCACTGTGTTGAAAAGTGATACTAAAAGCCACCTGAATTGAAAAAAAAAAAGAAAAAAGAGAGAATTGTATTGTGTAAAGAATAATCTTTGATGGGGGTGGCTTTTGATATAAGTGTGCTTAAAGAAGTAAGGGGTATTACATATTGATGTAAAGGTGGAGTTGTGGTTTGACATAAGTATGGGCTTGAATGTAAAATATATGTATTAAAGTGCTTAGGGAGGTGTAGTCACTCTTATATCTAAAGGTATCCTACCCGACCTGTAGCCTACATTACAACCAAATAAAGTCCTAATTGATCCTAGACTGAATGAGCTCGATTAGTAGAGTAATACACTGCAGGCAAGCATATGGTGCATTTTCTGTGGCACGCGGAATGTTCTTTCTGAGGGTGAGCGAATTTTATTTCTTTTGAAATCCTCGGTGTGCGTGAATTGTTCTGATTATGAAATAAATCTCTTTTGTGGTGATTAAGAACTTGACTCATGAAAGAGAGGTAAGTCTCGACCTATGACTTAGATTCAATAGCCGGTCAAGGACATTGCATGGCCAGGAAGAGTCCACTCTTGAGGTGTGGATGTGTATGGAAGTTGCTTAGGAAAGTTAGGCCGGTAGAGTGTGGTTTTGTTGCTCGAGGAAGAGCAATGATTTAAGTGTGGGGTGTTGATAGTAGCCTATATTATGCATTGTAGACGTTATTTATACTCTAATTTAAACGCACTTTATTGATGTTTAAATGCTAAAAGATAACAAAATGCTCTAACGGAGAAATTTATGCTTTGCAGGAGACACTCCGAGCTAGGAGGGAGATACAGAGGGTTTGTCAATTATGAACGTACAAGAACAATCGAATGATAGCCCGGATGAAAAATAGCGAGGAAAACAAGTAAAAATGCAAAAGGCATGTCCGCGGCGCATGAACGCGGAGGAAACAGTGAAGCAGTGCACGTTCGTGGTTGAGTCCGCGACCGCGGAAGGGTTTTTAAAAGCGATAAACTACAGGGGCACTTGTGTAAATTCCTGAGGAATTAACATAAACCTATAAGAGCCCAAACTCGCCCAGAAGTCAAATTAGGCTTGTTTTAGACATAATTGGAGGCAAGAACAAGCGAGAGAAGATCAAGCAATTCTTAGAGTTTCTTTCTTCTTCTTTCAATTCATTATTGTGAATCATGAATCGTATTATTACTATGTTTTGTATTAGTATGAATAGCTAAACCTTTAATCTAGGATGGAACCAATTGTTGGATGAAGTTTTAACTTTATTTTGATATAATCGAACTGTGTTTGTTCTGCGATTGTTCAACTACGTTTTGTATTGTGGTTAATTGAAAGGGCCCTTGATTAATCGTGTCTAGTTGCTTTGTGTTTCTTAAGAAAGATCACTTGGTTAGATTTTTGTTGAACAACATCACTTTCGGGTAATTGAAGAGATTAATTACTTGAATTTAAAAGTGGGTTTAGAAATAACAAAGCTTTCGTGGGATAATTCTGAGTTGCATAAATTGTTAGCTAAGAGTAGTTCGAAAGAATGCTTTTAGTAAATTATCGTGATTGATTGAGAGATAATTACGGTAGCCCGGAACTCATAATCCTCATAGAGTATCACGGCGAGATTATAGATAAAGAGTTAATAATTAATTCGGCAATTGGGGAAATCAATATTACTAGATCCTTTTACCATCGAATTCAACTTTATTCTTGATTATTGCTAGTTTTATTTTCATTTTACATTAGCTAAATAAATATCACTGTTTATTCATAAAAATCTTGCACCCAGAAGTTGTCTGAGCTTGTCATTAGAATTACTAAAAGTTGTTGTCAATAGGTTAGTTCCCTGTGGGATTCGACTCGGGACTTGAACCGGATTATATTTGCAGCGATCATTTTGTACTTTTATAAGGCATAGTTGGGCGTGATCACTGACTGAACCCGTGGTTATCATCCGCGCACCACAGAGCCCCATGAGAGACCCCACCGCAGTTCCCTGATATTACAACAAAACATTAGTTACTTACAAGGGCAAAGAAGTCATGGGAGAGGTGAACGAAATGAATCAACCTGGTAAGTAACATAACCCATAAGAGTTAAAGTTGAACAAGGATAAACGGTTTCCACCTAAGAAGCCTGTGAGCACTGAGGAGGAAGAAGAGTTTTTCCGAAAAATGAAAACTTCAGAATATGCAATAGTTGACCAGCTCCGGAAGACTCCTTCCCAGGTCTCACTTCTAATTCTACTATTGAGCTTGAAAGAACATCAGAAGGTACTCTTAAAGACATTGAATGAGGCATACGTCCCCGTTGAAACTTCTGTTGAGCAATTAGAGAGAATGGCCAAACGATTCTTTGAGGTTAACAGGATTTCATTAAGCCGCAACGATTTGCCCCCATAGGAAGCCACCCACAACAAAGCCCTTCACCTGACTGTAAAATGTGAGGGCTACTATGTGAAGAGATTCATGCTAGATGGTGGCTCCGGGGTCAATATTTGCCCTCTTTCAACACTCCAGAGAATGGAGATTGGAACGGAAAGAATCCGACCTAACAACGTCTGTGTACGATCTTTTGATGGCATCAAGAGAGATACGATAGGGGAAATCGATCTATTTTTGACCATTGACCCTGTGGACTTCGAAGTAACTTTCCAGATTCTAGACATGGACACCTCATGCAATTTTCTTTTGGGAAGACCATGGATTCATGTTGCCGGAGTTGTTCCCTCCACTCTCCACCAAATGGTCAAATTTGAGTACAAATATCAAGAAATTGTTGTCCATGGAGAGCAAGAGCATTCCATCTACAGGGATTCTTCAGTCATGTGCCTTGAATCTAGGGAAGGAATTGAGCATATTGTATACCAAGCCTTCGAGATTGTGGTTGCCGATCAATGTGAAGAAGGGGCCTCATTCCCTCAACCTCGTTTATCTAATGCCTTAGTCATGATCACCATTGAAATGATTAGACATGGGGTACAAGCCCCAAAAAGAGCTCAGGGTATATCTACAAGGCATCACAAAGCCTGTCACTTCGATCGCCAATGAGAAGTTTTTCGGCGTGGGTTTCCCAGCTACATAAATTAATAGAAATCGGGCAGATAAGTGCAAAAAAGAAGGGTGGGTCCTGCCCTAGCCCATTCCATATCTCGCCCGATGATTGTTAAGCCCAAGTATGTTGAAGAAGAAGAAAAGACCTTCACGGCCGCAAATGTTGTATGAGGCTTACATGGTCCAGCTAGGGGAAGGCAAGAGCGCTGTCGAGGTGCAGTATATGGGACCAGATGCCAAGCTTCAGATGTAACTCGAATTTTTTTATTTTATCGTCTTTTAATTTCGATGTAAACCCTCATATCTTCAATTCAATGAAATGAAATCAATATTTCATCGTCTATAGATGTCTCTTTTTTTAATTTTGATTTTGCTATTATTATTTTTTTTCTTTTCAGTCCTAATAATGCGGACTTAAATAACATGACATGCTTGTGGAATTCATGCCCAGATCCTAAAACATTGTCTAACTGTGAAATAATGTATCAAGGACCAAAAAATAATGAAGATGATGCTTTTAGAGAAATAAATCGAGAATTAGAACAATTTGTGAATAAGCCTAAGCCGAACTTAAATGAAAGTGATCCAGTTAATTTTGGTAGTTCAGAAAAGATCAGAGAAACCACGATAAGCATTCACACTGATGAAAGAACGAGAGATGCACTTATTCAGCTATTGTTTGAGTTCAAAGACGTGTTTGCATGGTCCTATGATTATATGTCAGGACTGAGCGCCGATATAGTGGTACACAAATTGCCGACTTATCCCGGCTATCCACCTATCCAATAGAAGCAGAGAAAGTTCAAAACAGACATCAGCGATAAGATGAAAGAAGAAGTCACCCAACAATTGAAAGCTGGTGTGATTCGAGTGGTCCGATACACCACATGGTTGGCTAATGTGGTTCGAGTGCCGAAGAAATATGGGAAAACCCGAGTGTGTGTTGAATATTGGGATTTGAACAAGGTAAGCCCCAAGGACGACTTTCCATTGCCAAACATCCACTTTTTTTTTTACAACTGTGCCAAACATGAGATACAGTCTTTTGTGGATTGTTACGCTGGGTATCACCAGGTTATGATGGATGAAGAAAATGCAGATAAGACAGCTTTCACCACGCCGTGGGGAACTTACTGTTACAGGGTCATGTCATTTGGTCTAAAAAACGTTGTGGCAACCTAAATGAGAGTTATGATTGTCATCTTCCATGACATGATGCACCAGGAAATTGAGGTGTATGTGGATGATGTGATCATTAAATCCAGAACGCAAGAAGACCATGTGCGAGATCTGAGGAAGTTCTTTGAGCGTCTGCACATATATGATTTGAAATTGAACCAAGCTAAATGTGCATTCGGAGTTCCATCTAGGAAACTTCTACGGTTTATAGTCATTCGGAGGAGCATAGAGTTAGATCCGACAAAGATAAATTCTATACGGGATTTACCACCTCCGAAAACCAAGAAAGAGGTCATGAGTCTGCTAGGGAGGTTGAATTACATCAGTATATTCATTGCTCAACTTACTACCACGTGTGAGCCCATATTTAAGTTGCTGAAGAAAGACATGGCTATCAAATGGACAGGTGAGTGTCAAGAAGCTTTTGATAAAATCAAAGAATATCTGTCAAATTCGCTAGTGTTGGTTACGTCTGAGCCCGAAAGACCTTTGTTCTTGTTCCTAACAGTCCTGGAAAATTCTTTCGGTTGTGTCCTCGGGCAACATGATGTGACCGGGAAGAGAGTGCAAGCCATATACTACCTGAGCAAGAAGTTCACCAATTATGAAGCCAAATACGTTGTTGGAAAAAACTTGTTGCGCCTTAACTTGGGTTGCCTAGAAGCTCAGAGATTATATTTTGGCCTACACTACCTATCTCATAACCAGAATGGATCCTTTGAAGTACATATTCCAAAAACCAATGCCTACGGGAAGGTTGGAAAAATGGCAAATCCTGCTCACTGAGTTCCACATTGTTTATGCCACCCGTACGACGATGAAAGCTCAAGCCTTTGCGGATCATCTAGCTGGGAATCCGGTTGATGATGAATATCAACCCCTAAGTACTTACTTTCTGGACGAGGAAGTAAACTCAGTTGAAGTAATTCTACAGGACACTAATGCTTTGAAAAAGTTCTTTGATGGAGCTGTAAATGCAAAAGGTGTCGGGATTGGAGGATTTCTGATTTCGCCCACAGGTCAGCATTATCCGGCCACAAGCCCACCTTCGATTATTTTGTACAAACAACACCACTGATTATGAAGCCTGTATTATGGGCATCAATATGGCAGTTGATCTGGATATAGAGGAATTGCTAATCATGGGGGATTCTGACTTGATTATCCGGCAAGTCCAGGGCGAGTAGGAAACTCGAGATATCAAACACATCTCGTACAAGCAACATGTGGAAGACCTTAAAAAACGGTTCAAGTTCGTCGAATTCAGGGACATTCCTCGATTCCACAATGAGCTAGCTGATGCACTAGCTACCTTGGCCTCAATGTCGCCGTACCCGGAAAATGTCTGTATTAACCTGTTGGAAATCCAAATTCGAAAAAGGCATGGTTATTGTAATGCAATAAAGATAGAACTATATGTACAACCATGGTATCATGATATCAAAAGGTTTTTGAAATCAAAGGAATATCCCGAGCAAGTTAGTGGAGATCAAAAAAGAATTATTAAAAGGCTTGCCAGCAGTTTCTTTTTGAGCGGAGAGGTCTTGTACAAAAGAACTTCAGATCTGAATCTTTTGAGGTGCGTAGACGCCCGAGAAGCTGAAAAGATCATGACCGAAGTGCATTATGGAGTATGTGGACCTCACATGAATGGATATGTCATTGCAAAGAAAATTCTCCTGACATGTTATTATTGGATGACCATGGAAAAAAAAAATTTCAGTTTCGTCCGGAAGTGTCATCAATTCCAGATACACGGTGATCTGATCCATGCACTGCCTTCAGAATTACATCCTATGTCAGCGCCTTGGCCATTTGTTTCTTAGGGCATGGATATTATTGGTCCAATCGAGCCGAAAGCTTCAAATTGGCACATATTCATCCTGGTTGCCATTGATTATTTCACAAAGTGGGTCAAAGCGGTCACTTTCAAAGTCGTCACTAAGACAGCAGTGGTGGACTTCGTGCGTTCCAACATTATTTGTCATTTGGTATTCCTAAAACTATCATTACAGACAATTCTTCAAATTTGAACAGTCACTTGATGAGGGAGGTATGCGAACAATTTAAAATTACGCATCGTAATTCTACCCCTTACCGTCCCAAAGCCAATGGCGACATTGAAGCTGCAAATAAGAACATCAAAAATATTCTTAGGAAGATGATTTAGAGCTCAAGACAATGGCATGAAAGGTTGCCTTTTGCGTAATTGGGATATCGCATAACCGTGCACACATCAGTTAGGGATACCCCTTACTTATTGGTTTACGACACTAAAGTTGTAATACCCGCAGAAGTTGAGATTCCCTCTTTTCGGATCATTCTTGAAGCCGACATCGAGGACGAGGAATGGGTCAAAACTCAGTTGGAACAGTTGACAATGATTTATGAAAAGCGAATGGCCGCAGTTTGCCACAGCAGTTATACCAACAGAGAATGGCATGTGCCTAGAACAAGAAAGTGCGGCCCAGGTAATTCGAAGTGGGTTAAGACGTCCTGAGACGTATTCTCCTGCATCATGAAGAATCAAAAGGAAAATTTGCTCCAAACTGTAAAGGTCCGTACATTATAAGAAGAGTGTTTCCATAGGAAGCACTATATTTGGGAGACATTGAAAGAAATGACCCCAAGACAGTTGTCAATTCTGATGTGGTCAAAATATATTATGTTTAACCCCTTTGTCACAGCTTTAACATGCTCTAATTGGGATGATGAACGCTTTAATTCTCACTACCCAAACAATACCAATCCTTGCAAACCCTTTTTGAGTCGGTTCCCTCTTTTTTTATTACCCTATTTGGAACATGGAATTTGTTATTGCAAAAAAAAAGACAAAAAGAAAATGAAAAAAATGATCAAAAATAAAAGTTTCTTGAACTATGTTCGACTTCATTCTGAAAAGATACGTAGGCAGCCTTCAGTCACATCAAAACAAAAATCTAAATTCCCCCAAAAGTGAAACTGGGGCAGATGACATAATGGTTTGGCGATGGTTTCGTCTGAAAGGTTCCAAAGTTGTAATTCAATCCAAATACTTTTTACCCAAATCCTTTCCAAGTCCGTCCGATCAATCAACAAGAATGTCCAAGAATTAGAGGATACGGTCACTTGGATCCAATGCAACCAAATGAGAGATAATAAAATGAGAAAGTCTTATTGGTGAAAACCCTCACAGGCACCATAAGGCGATGGTAAGCAGAGAAATTAAAAATGAGAGAGTCTTGTTAGTGAAAACTCACAAAGAGCACTATATGGCGATGGTGAGAAGAGAAATGAGGTAGGTCAGCTGGTGAAAACCCGCAAAGGGTGCCACTGATCGAAAAGAGGTTCCTCAGTCACTGACATTGACATAGTCCAGGGCAAGGTTTTTCGGTTTCAAGGCAAAAGTTGTGATGAATTTCTGAGAGTCGGGCGGTTTACACAGATCATGCATCCAGTACAAAAGGCATGTCATGTTCATTGAAGTCCGCATGTACTCTAGATAAATCCCTCTGTCCTTTTCCCCGAAAGGGATACCTTTTGTCTAAATTTATTATCCATTCCATTGTTTGTTTTTCTTGGAACCCCTTTTGGTCTAACTCTGTTTTGAAACTAAGACAAAGAAGGGATGGCAAGATTGATTTACAGGGTTATCGCTTGATACGAGCTAATATGGCACCCAGCCTCGGCATGGGCATCAAGTCGTATCCTCTTGGCCATGGTGGTCGATGCTCCGAAATCAAAAACTCTCGAAAGAAGAAAACCAAATTGAAGTGCCTATAAGGGTGAAATGAAGTTGAAAAGGTTAAGTCCCAAGTGGCTAACCGTCTTGGCAAAGTTTGAAGAGCCAAAGGTTCCCCAATGCTCTGAAGTTAAAAAGTGAAAGAAGGATATCAGATTGAAATGCCCACAAAATGCAAAATAAAGTTGAGAAGGTTAAGTCCTATGTGATTAACCGTCATGGTAAAATTTTGGAAAAGCCAAGAGTTCTCGGGGGCCATAAGTGAAATCGGTCTTTAGGATACAACCATTTGCAGTTGATATCGTCATCAAAGAAGCCTGCCAAGATCAAGGGACTAAAACAATCAAGGCTGCAAAACCAAAAGAAACAGATGCAATCCAAAGGAAACTAACAATTGTTCTTTGTTTGAACCACAGGAAACAGATGCAATCCAAAACATCCTTACAAGAAGCAGGTGCAACCAAAAGAAACCGCGTGGAGATTGAAATAGCTCTGCAGCAGCAACAACCCCCAAAAAAGGAAGTTTTCTCCAAGTTCTTTCCCACATTTTACTCATTCTCTTAAAATTTAAAAAAAATAAAAAATAAAAATAAAAAAAGATCCAAATCATGGTAGTATAGGGTCTCCAATCCATAGCCGCTTTTTCCAACATAGGGTCTCAACTCCCTAGTCTCTTTTCCAACATAGGGTCTCCACTCCCTAGTTGATATTTATTTTAGACATAGGGTCTCCGCTCACTAGTCGATTTTCCAACATAGGGTCTCCACTCGCTAGTTGATATTTATTTTAGGCATAGGGTCTCCACTCCCTAGTTTTCCTTTCCAACATAGGGTCTCCATTCCCTAGTTGATGTTTTTAGATATAGGGTCATTATTCCCTAGTCTGCTTTTCCAAAATAGGGTCTCCACTCCCTAGTTGATGTTTATTTTAGACATAGGGTCTCCACTCCCTAGTTGATATTTATTTTAGACATAAGGTCTCCATTCCCTTGTCAGTTTTTCCAACATAGGGTCTTCACTCCCTAGTTGATGTTTTTAGACATAGAGTCTTCACTCCCTAGTTCATATTTTTTAGACATAGAGTCTCCACTCCCTAGTCTCTTTTCCAACATAGGGTATCGACTCCCTAGTCGTTTTTCCAACATAGGGTATCCACTCCCTAGTTGAAGTTATTTTATACATAGGGTATCGACTCCCTAGTCACTTTTCCAACATAGGGTCCCCACTCCCTAATTGACGTTATTTCAGACATAAGGTCTCCACTCCCTAGTTTCTTTTCCAACACAGGGTCTTCACTCCCTAGTTGATTTTATTTTACACATAGGGTCTCCACTCCCTAGTCACTTTTCCAACACAGGGCCTCCACTCCCTAGTTGATTTTGTTTTACATAGGGTCTCCACTCCCTAGTTGATTTTATTTTAGGCATAGGGTCTCAACTTTCTAGTCAAGTTGATCTTAAATGAAGGGTACACCATCCCGAAGAATCATGTTTTCCCAGGGTACACCAATCCCGACCTTTTTATTGCTTTTCAGTAATTAAGTAGTATAGAGTTTTATACAAATAACTCACAAAAATTTTCCTATTGAAAACTGGGGCAGAATTTTTTTTATTTGTTTGTTTGTTTTGGTGCCTGAGTAGGTTATACCTCGAGGCAAAGGGTTCGAGGTGACCAAAAAGAAGTCTCAATCCAAAATAGAGAAAATAAAAGGAAAAGAAGTGAACTCAAAGTGCAGAAGCAGAGAAAAGATGTGGACTTCTCAAGACATGACTGAAGTGACGAGCTTTGCAAGTCCGGTCTTGATCCGAAGAAGCTGAAAAGGAATGAACTAGCACATGGAGTAGCAAGCATCAAGGTTCAGATCAGAGTCTGCATGAAGAACCATCCAAGACTCAAGATCAAGCTTCAAAAGACTCATAGATAGGAATTTTATAACTCGTAGAAGATAGGCTTGGTTAGTTTCTTTTTCATTTTTGATTTTGGTGTAATAAGGAGCTCATCAAGCAGCAACAACAGTGAAATCACAGCTTCTCGGTAGTCCCAGCTACCAAAATTACCAGAACAACATTGACATGATTCCTTTATAACCAAGGATATGTAGGCAACCTATGAAGCAAGGTTCAGTCAAACTTTTTCAAAATGCTTCCGAATGGAATGTCAAACGGGCAAAAATTGCTCGTAATTGCTCACTTTATCTTTGCCCGAAAACTCTTCATGTTTTCGAGCAAAGAGGGACAAATGTGAGCACGTATTTTTTGCCCGACAAAAATACTCCTACAAAATCCACAAAATAGATTTTTCTAATTATTTTTTAATTTTATAGAATTTTAGGAATTTCTGTTTAAGTAAATATTTGCATTTAGTTGCACATTTAATTTCTTAAAATAAAAAAAAAACACAAAAAAATATTCAATGTTGCATTACATATAATTTTAGATCCTAATTGCATTTATGATTTAATTACACGAGTTCATTGCATTATTAAACAAAAAAACACAAAAATAATGGTCATTTTTGCATTTCTAGCTTTTAGTTTTAAATTAGTAATTTTCTTTCATTAGTTTTAACTCAATTAATTAGTTAAATGTTAGAAATAGACAATTAAGTATAATTCTACAAATTAGATTTAGGATTTTAATTTAGATTTTTAATTATTTTTATTAGGATTTAAAATTAGGAAAAAAGAGATAGAAAGAAAAAGCTTTGGTTGGTTCCGAGTTGGGCCACAACCGTTTCAGTGGCCCAAAATCCCTTCAAATCCCCAAAACCAATTTCCCCACAAATACCCCAGCCTAAACCAAGCCTCACCCAGTCCAACCCCTTAATATACCATACGACGCCGTTTTGCTTCCTAACAATCCCATCTGTTGATCACCCCAGATCAAACGACTCTCAACCTAGCCCCATTTTCCCTTATAACTGTATGACCCCCCCCCCCCCAAAAAAAACCCTAAAAAT
>ML418939.1:71881-101558 GCA_005239525.1 Nicotiana knightiana | reverse complement strand
ATCTCAATAGCCCCATTTTCCCTTATAACTGTTTGACCCCCCCCCCCCCAAAAAAAACCCTAAAAATCTCTCATTCTCTTTATCTCCCTTAACTCCCAAAACCTAGCCGCCCACCGCCGCTGGAAATCGCCCCACGATGGCGGCCCGTCTCCAATTCCACCCAAATTTGTACCACATAATCCACACATCCTCCGAAATCTTAACCCTTACAATTTCTCCATAATCCCCTCCAAACTCGTCAAATTTCAAATATGAAAAAGTCAGAAAACCTAAATCCGACCTTTCTAGAAATTTCTAATTCGTTTTGGCTCAAACTTACGTGAGTCGATTGCTCTTGACACGAGCAACCGATTCATGTTAGTTTGGTTCACTCCGAGACTCACCTAACCTTCGTCAAAGAGTCACTGATCGGCCAAAGCTTCATCATCATCAGCGTTCGTTAATTCGCCTCAACCGCTGTCTCCTTTAGGATCCAAATCACTGTATTTCTTTTTTCCTTTCTTTTGGTTCTTTTTATATTTTGGGTTATCAATTAGGTGTTATTTTATATTAGATTAGTATTGATTTGATTAGTTCAGTGAAAATAAGATTATTTTGTTAATTGCATGATCATTAGTTTAATCGCATATGTTTTAAGCTAGTTGAATCAAGTTTAATTAAATTAATTATTTAGCTAGGTTTAATAAGTTGTTTATGTTTTAGTTGTTCTTTGATTTGGTCTTAATTAGTTGATTTATGGTGTTTGAATATCAATTGAAAATTAGGGGGTGAAAGGGTAATAACAGAAACCTTAAGGGGGTAACTGGAAACTAAATTTAGGGAATCTAACTAGTTGCTTAGGAAGCTTCTAGAAAAAAGGCTAAAGTGCAATAACATGAAATAATTAGGTCAAATATGGGGTAAACGGGTTAGTTTCACAAGTTAAAGGTTTAAAAAATAAAAGAAAATATCTAAAGAGGACAGTTGTCCAATTTAGTTGGGAAAATATGCCATTTCTCTGAATTTTAGGGAAAAGCTGGCAAATTCTTTTTGGACCTTATCTCATTCCCTCTTTAGGGGATAAAATTTTCTCTTTATTTTTCCATTTTTCTGCTATCATCTCATACTGATTTCCTCTCCAAAAAGAAAACACTCTGGGATTCCATCCTTCAAGTTTCAGAAAAATATGAGAAAACTATATAAAAATCTTCAGTTAACTTCGTTATTTGATATTTGGCTTTATCTTACTGGTTCTAAAGTTCAGTCTACCTTCTAACTTCAAATTCTGCTATTTCTTTTTGTGTTATCAAGTTGTGGTTGAACCTGGTTTCTAGCTCCACTTCTCAAAGTCAGAGATTTAGTTTCTTTCTTCCTTACTCTCTTTGTAGCTGTTAAGGTATTGATTTTACTCCCATTTGATGTAACAGTACCTGAATGAGCATAATATTATCTAACTTGCAACCATGGGCTGACTATATGTTTGATAAATATTCTTTGAAGTAGTTTAGTTATTTGTGTGTTTGATTGAATGTTCTCTACCATGTTTGTTTGTGAGTGGAAATGGATCTGAAATTTCAGCATAAATCTGGACATAAATGTTCATGTTATAGTCATAATAGAAGCATTTTTAAATTATATTATGTCGACTAGTTAAAATGAAGTTAGAGTTGGGATTTTCAGGTCGGTTATAAGCTGAAGAAATGTCCATATCTAGCAGTAATTTATTGACCAGTACTATATAGACTTGGAATTTTGAGGAAGAAATATAGAAGAGTTAATTTGTATAATGATGTGATCTTAATTATGTCTGTGATTAGTTTAGGATTTAAAGTTTTTCTTTTGTTTTTTTCTCGATAACTTGTGTAAAACGAGTTTTAAAACAAGTTTGTAATAATTCCCTTAATTGATGATTGCAAATAAGTAGCAGGTTAACACATGTTACTCATATTATGATTTTTTTCCTCGATTTGTTTGAACCTCTTGTATAATGAAATACTCATCTATCGAGTGGGCTCATTAGGGAGAAATCCCATTCCTTTGTCATTTGGGCTTTATTTGAAGCCTTGTTCCGAAATAACTCTATTTTTTAAAGTAATTTTTGCGAGTCTGGCCTTTGTTATAGCAAATATTTATAATTATTTGAAAATTGTATGATTGGATTATTGGGTTGCTGCCCATATGATCTTGGGAGATTAATATGAAAATAATATGAGAACTTTTCTGAAGCATTAAGAGCTCTGTACGCCCATTGATACTAATAAAAACCCGCAAAATAATATTCAAATGAGTCATGCGCAAACCTGATAATTACATCCTTCTATACCATTTGGCCTCACATCAATCTCAAATCATAGAAAAACTTTTGACTCACAAACATTCGTAGAAATGCTTTTAGACACTCTTATAACCTATTATCGTGATTATGTATACGTTCGCGTAACATAATTATAATTTTCCAAAATAAATCAAAGTACGTGTTCGCGCGACTTTGGCCAACTAATCGTAATAATAGTTAAGTGTTATTAATTGTGTGCACTTATGCGTGACATGATTCTTATCACACCAAACAAAATGAATACATGTACGCGTAATTCGTTTCAAGAGAATTTCATAATTATGAATAATCAAGCAATTAAAAGCGGTAAAACGTATGCAGGTTCTAAAGCTACGTAATTAAACAAATTAATTAAGTCAAGCGTGATTAAAGCGACCGTTCTAAAACTACGGATCCGGGAATGCCTAACACCTTCACCCGAGTTAACGCAATTGCTTACCCTGTCTTTTGGCTTCACATACTTTAGAACATAGTCAAATTTCCTTGATTTGAGATTTAAAATAAACTGGTGACTTGGGACACCATAAATTATCCCAGGTGGTGACTCAGAAGTTGAATAAATATTCCCATTTTGACTAATGTCACTTTAATTGAAAAGACTCTCATATGCCTCGGGAAAAAGGAGGTGTGACAATCATCATGCAAAATAAAATAAATAAATTAAAAATATATAAATAATAGTAATAATAAAAAAAAATAACTAAAGCCTATTTCTAACTAGTAATTAATCTTTATTTATTATTGTGACATAACTTTAACTAAATTTGCATTGATTCAAAAAATTTGTAGGTTTTTCAAAAGAAAAATTTATTTGTCATAGCTAATTTTTAAAGTTATTTATGGATAATAACTACTACCTTTTAATTTAATTAATTTTTATAGCTACAATGAATTTTTTGATTTATCCATCATCTCTCTGTCCAAAACATTGAGTTATTCCAATTTATCAATCTTTTCCCTCAACCCCCTTTTATCTCTCCTCCCTCAACTCTCTTTTTTCTTTTTCCCTCTCTCCTCCCTCGGCCAGCCGCCGTCCAACTCCATAGCCACCATCAACCACTCCATCTCCATCCTCCTTCTGGTTCTTGACTGTCACATAAGACAAAGACGGATGGAGAGAGCAAAAACAGAAGGAGAAAAAGCGAGCAGTAGCAATAGAGGAGTCGACGATCATCTTCACCGGCAGAACTATACCCGAGCCCAACCAAACAACTGTCTCTCTCTCTCTTCCCTTCTCTCATCTCCACGCATCACCGCCATCCACCGTATCCGCAAATCACCACTGTCGAACCAGAGCCATCACCCCCTTCTACCAAACCAGTGCCACATTTATTGTGAATCACCCTTAAACATCATCGCCACCCACCGTCAGATCCAGATTTGAAACTCAAAGTGTTGAATAATCCATTATCGGCGATGAAAACAATGAAGGAAAAAGATCGGAGGCTTCACCAGATATGGATCTGATGGAGATGCTGGAATCCATGGCTTTTTCTCATTCTTTGTATCTCATATCTAAAAGTGTATTCGTCTGCCGGAAACTTATTCCTCCACCATTTTCATGCCATAAAAAATGAGCCATCTCTTTCTCCTCCACTGCCTTTCACGCCAAAAAAATTGTGTATTTTGTATTTCGTCAGATACCTAAAGTGTATTTTGTATTTTCACCGAAGATCCGACGGAATTTGATTGTATTTTCTATTTTTAAATACAGTGTATTTTATATTCTCGAAGATACTCCGAAACCTGCGAGCGCAACGACAGGTTTACCTTGAGTCTCCTCGGCAAGAGTCCGCATAGCTACTAACGATCAATACCTGGATTTGCACAAAAATGTGCAAAAGAGTAGTATGAGCACACTACAACAGTGCCCAGTAAGTATCAATACTAACCTCGGTGAAGTAGTGACTAGGACTAGTCAAGACACCCACTGGTCTAATAAACTGTTCAAGTATCAATATAGGAATAAAGGGAAAAACGATGTACACATAAAGGCTACGCAATATAGCTAACAACACAGTAAATTCGATAAAGAAGAAAAACAATAAGTACCAGCGGAAGCCATGAAACAACACAAAGATTGAATTGAACAAAAACAAATCTGGAATGTAAATATACAACACAGACAGGTAATGTCTCAACAACTTCAACCCCTTCTATATCAAATTCGTAGTCATTTCCACGAGGTTGCGAACCTCGGACAACCATCATTTACGGGTCCCAATATTCGAACCCTAACACTTGGCATCTTGCGCCCTCATTCGAGTACTAACTGCACGGACGACTCACGTGCCCATTGGGTCACTTCCACCCATACGAAAAGTACAACAAGAGTATTTATACTTGACAACAACGAGGAGCCCTAAATCTGTTAATAGTACTTAACTGCGTGTATGCTTCTGCAGGTGTCCTAACATGATTCAACAACCAATACGCATAAGGGAAGAAAAGGGCAACACGTACATTGTCATCTCACAAATATCCACACGAATAAACTCACATAATAAGTGTTTAAGTACACAATATCAACGACAAGAAATGCCCCCAGGCCAACACAAGTGTCACAAACAATCCCTGACATAACTCACCTTGTCTCGCCACGTGTGCAATAGTAAAGTATATGCCCGCCTTGTTTCGCCACACATGCATAAACATGTTCTCACCTTGTCTCGCCACATGCGCAACCCACATATACATATCTTGCCTTGTCACACTGCATGTGCAATATCATTAGAAAACACGGCACGACAGAAACCACGTGCAAACTCCATATCAGCAACCGCACGGCAGAAACCTTGTGCATCACAATAACCACAACCGCACGGCAGAAATCTCGTGCATCACCACAACAAGTACAACAACAACAACAACAATTGGCAATACTACACGATACGATAGATACACCAATTCAAGAACCTTTGATCACAAGAAAATCAAGGCTGATTCGCAAGGAATAAGCACAACAAATAATACTAGGCATAATAAGGACAACTCAACAATGAAGAAAAATAACGTATAAGAGTTGCACCCAAATACACGGTTCAAAAACAAGAAAACTCACACGAATCTGATAACTCCATATAAAGGCAAGTCAGCTAAGGTCTAGAATATCTAAACTTCTTTTAAGGTTGAGCAGTTACAAGGATATTCAACAATTTCACTTAAGGACAAGCAACAGGAAAAATAATCATAACTTCAGTTAAGGCCAAAACAATTATAGGAGGAGATGAAGATAATTACAATTTGATGACAAGCAGTTAAGAGGACCTAGCATGACACTAAAAAGGAGTAAATTCTTCAGATAAGTCAATTAGGAGTTAGATAGGCAAGAGGAGTAAATCCAAAAGTAAGAAATCCTATATTTAGGCAAGTAAAGATGACACTAGAAATTTGGAAATTCAATCATACCAAGAACAATTTATACTCAGCAAATATAAGGACCTAAGATTCCCAAAGGGAAAATTTTCCACAAAAAAGTCCGAGCACGCACATGTCACCTCGCGTACACGGACTACAACCAACATAGAAGACTCAAATCCTAAGGGAAAATTCCCCCACACAAGGTTAGGCAAAATACTTACCTCAACCGCTCAAATCAAACTTGAAATCACGTTCTTGCCACGAGTATCTAACTCCAAATGGCCCAAATCTAATCAAATCAATAGCATCGTGTAAATAATACTACAAGCAACGAGTTTAACTAATAAATTCGAAGCTAAGACGCAAAATTAGGAAAATTGCTCAAAAAGTTCCCCGGACCCATGTCTCGGAATTGAGTGAAAGTTACAAATTTAGAACACCCATCACGAACTCACTTGAACAAGAATCATCAAAAACCGACGTCAAAATCTCATTAAATTCTCATATTTCTATTTGGGGAACTTTCCTCCCATTTTCATGATTTTTCACCCACATTCATTGATTAGATTGAAGAAATTGCTATGGATTAATGATATATCAGTGAAATAAGGTTAGGAATCGTTACCTATGAATCTTCTCGTCAAAACCCACTCAAAATCGTCAAATCCCTAGCTCCAAATCATTTTAGAAAATATGAATTTCAAACCCTCGAATTTTTTATAAACAGCCCAGCAATTCTGCACCTACGACTCATTGGGCCGCACCTACGGTCCCGCACTTGCGAAAAATACACCGCATGTGCGAAAACTCACTAAATGAACTAGGGCAGCACCTGCGATCACTGGGCCGCATCTGCAGCTCCGCACCTGCGAGCCTGACTGCCCCTGACCAAAATTGTACCTGCGACGCCCTCCACCGCACCTGCGTGTCCGCACCTGCGGCTCCCCATCCGCAGGTGTGAAACACCAAAACCAGCTGCTTCTGCTGGTTTTCTAAGTCCAAAGTCATCCCTTTGAGCATCCGAAACATCCCTGAGGCCCCCAAGACCTCAACCAAACTTACCAACCAGTCCTAATACCTTATCCAAATTTAGTCGAGCCTTCAAAACACATCACATAACATCAAAGTCACCAATTATGCATGGATTCAAGCCTAAAAACTTATTAAATTTCCAAAATCCACAATCTATGTCGAAACACGTCAAAACTAGTCCGAAGGACTTCAGATTTTACACATAGGTCATAAATGACACTACATACCTACAGCCACTCCCGAAATTCCATTCCGAGGCCGATACCAAATTTTCACCTATCAGCCAAAATTGCCAAAATTCTGACTTTCGCCAATTCAAGCCTAAATCTACCACAAACCTCGAAAACACATTCTGGACGCGCTCCTTAGCCCAAAATTACCATACGAAGCTTCTGACATCATCCATAACCCGTTCCGTAGCCATTTACATAAAAGTCAAATTTCGGTCAAAACTTCACTGTTTAAGCTTTCAAAACAACAGTCCTTCTTCCAATTCGACTATGAATCATCCGGTAACTGAATCCAACCATGCACGCATGTCGATGTACACAATGCGAAGCTGTTCAAGACCTTATGCCACCGAACAGAGCTTAAATTCTTAAAACGACCGGTCGGGTCGTTACATTCTCCCCTTCTTAAATAAATGTTCGTCCTAGAACGTGCCAAGATTCGCTTCGAACTCATCCAATCACTGAATGCACACTTCTAAAATACACCTGCGGGTAATCCCACGTCACCCCAATCTACATAATCCTGACGACACCTTATCAACTGCTATTTAGCCTTTCTACTAACACCGATAACCCTCAGACCTTAAATTCTCACCTTCTCTTCATTTCCACAAGACCCGATTCTAAATCCATATACAGTATCAGTCTCAAACAGCTACATAAACTTCTGCCTACACCCACAAGGTACGACCACACAACATAACACACCATGGATGGGTCTTTACGAACACTTCTAATCATAATAGCTGCCCGAAATTAACTCATCACCGACAATTAGCCTCATATCCGATAGAACTCGGTTTCAAACCTCCATCACACTGATAATAATGCAGGAAACACGGGGACCTCATACTTTGACACCCGAATCACCAAGCCACAACTAACACCACCGGGCACACATCCCGCAAGCTAAAACTCAAGGAGCGCAGAACGAAAATGACTGAATAGGAAAAGAGAGCACATAAGGAACTATCAAACAAGACCGACAGGCACAACTCTCTATCAATGCTAACCTACAAAACAATATAACAAGGAAAAAATCAAAGCATATAAACGAATCACAAGGACCTCGTCCTGATATAACTTATATAGTTGGTACACAGCCCGGTTCAAACATTTCAAATCACACGAAATCACGAGGGTTTCGCCCTCAACTCTAAATCACAAATAGGATATATATATCCCACCAACTGGAACTTTTCACTACATCACTTCCTTCAACAAAATTACAACACGTGCTGGCCCCCACACCGATGGAGCATAAGAATTACAGCTCGTAACCACTATACTCAGGAATCACATCAAGCCTACCAGTATACAGCAGGAATTTACTACTAGTCTCATATCTCTCTATAACGAATAGAAACAAACAATAGACAACAGAATCTCCCAACAGGAGTAAACACAAAAATAGAGTGCAAAGCATGTAACTCACTCATAAACGAAACAACAAATGAGGGAACTCATCCCGACCAGAAGAGCTATAATGAATTACAAACGGTGCCCCTCTGTAACAAATCAAAACATACTTGTACTTTAACATATGGCATAACGGACTCCAACCTACTATACGAAACACATCAACGGGTCGGGCCTCCCCTTCTTGGGTGCCCTCTACTCACCTGAATGCCCTGCTGTAACACATTTTCCCGGAGCCTGGGACAATCTCTCACCCTGTGGATGATATCTCCACATTCAAAACAACCCCTCTACTGACGCGACTGTGGAAACTGTGCGGTATGAGTACTCTGAGACCCATGAGTACCTGAAACTCCATGCGAAGCCGGCAATGCAAATTGAACTGGCTGACCCATAAAACCTCTATCGTGTCGTACCCTGCCTCTATAATAAGGACCAGTAGATCTCTCCGGCCTACGAGGCTTCCTTGCCTCTCTTCCTACTCTCTCCCGACCTCGTATTTCCTCCCTCTCACAGTCCCGCCTGTCATCTCTCTCATGATCCAGCATGCCCTCAACTCTGCGAGCAATCCCTACCACCTGCTGAAATGAAATATCCGACTCTAACTCCCGAGCCATGTTGAACTGAATATCACGCCTGAGGCCCTCAATGAATCTACGAACACGCTCTCTAACTGTAGCAACCAAAGCAGGTGCATGCCTGGCCAAATCACTGAATCTGACAGCATACTCAGATACTGACATAGTTCCCTGGCGCAGCCGCTCAAACTCCGCGCGCCATGCATCTCGGAGGGACTGAGGTAAAAACTCGCTCAAGAACATCTCTGAAAACTGACCCCATGTAAGTGAAGCTGACTTGTCCGGGCTATCCAACTCATATGCCTGCCACCACTGATAAGTCGCTCCCCTGAGCTGGAATGTAACGAAAGCAACCCCGCTCGTCTCCACAATACCCATAGTACGAAGAATGCGATAACACTTCTCCAGGAAACCCTGGGCATCATCTATCGCCAATCCACTGAAGGTAGGAGGGTGGTACTTTTTGTACCTCTCAAGTTTAAGTTGTTCTTCCTCAGATGTTGATGCTCTAACCACGGGCGGAACCGGGACAATAGGTTGTGCTTCCATGACATATGGAACCTGACTAACATGATCTCGCAACTTTGGAGTGTGGGCGACGAGAGTCTGAGCTCCCCTCCCCCTCTGTGAAGTAGCTGGAGCACCCGGAATCAACCCATCCTAAGTCAAGGTACCAATGATATCCCGAAACTGTGACAAGGTCTCTTGAAGTCCGGTTTAACAACAGGCACCTCCGGTGCCTGCCCCATAACTGGAACTGCTGGCGACTCCTCAACGGTTGCTATGACAGGTGCTCTAGCCAGGCCACGTGCCCCTCGTCGGCCTCTGCCTCTACCTCTTCCCCTGGCGGCATATGCTCCGGGGGTAACATCCTCAGGATCTGCAGCTCGCGTCCTCACCATCTGTGAGAGAATGGAATGATAATTTCAAACTTCAAGATCAATAAACTCGAACAATAGGAATGAAGGAAGTGAAATTATCCTAATAGTTTCGTAGCCTCCGAAGATAAGTACATACGTCTCTGTATCGATCCGCAAGACTCTACTAAACTCGCTTATGACTTGTTGCACCTATGAACCTAGGGTTCTGATACCAACTTGTCACGATCCAAATTTTCCTCCGTTGGGTATCGTGATGGAACCTAGTCTTAAGGATTAGGTAAGCCTAATATTCATGGGATAACAACAATAATAACAAAATCTAATATTTTTCTAAATAAATAATTCTTCATACATTGCATATTCCCAAAACCCGGTAGTTCAAATCATAAGCTTTGTAGAGTTTACCACAACTTCTAATTACAATTGTTTGGAAGTATGCAAAAATAATGTAAATGCTAAATAGGAAGGTGACTCCGAAGCCTGTGAGCACAACGACAGGTTTACCTTGAGTCTCCTCGGCAAGAGTCCGCATAGCTACTAACGATCAATACCTGGATATGCACAAAAATGTGGAAAAGAGTAGTATGAGCACACTACAACAGTGCTCAGTAAGTATCAATACTAACCTCGGTGAAGTAGTGACGAGGACTAGTCAAGACACCCACTGGTCTAATAAACTGTTCAAGTATCAATATAGGAATAAAGGGAAAAACGATGTTCACATAAAGGCTACGCAATATAGCTAACAACACAGTAAATTCGATAAAGAAGGAAAACAATAAGTATCAGTGGAAGCCATGAAACAACACAAAGATTGAACAGAACACAAAAAAATATGGAATGTAAATATACAACACAGACATGTAATGTCTCAACAACTTCAACCCCTTCTATATAAAATTCGTAATCATTTCCACGAGGTTCCGAACCTCGGACAACCACCATTTACGAGTCCCAATATTCGAACCCTAACACTTGGCATTTTGCGCCCTCATTCGAGTACTAACTGCACGGACGACTCACGTGCCCATTGGGTCATTTCCACCCATACGGTAAGTACAACAAGAGTATCTATACTTGACAACAACGAGGAGCTCTAAATCCGTTAAGATTACTTAACTGCGTGTATGCTTCTGCAGGTGTCCTAACATGATTCAACAACCAATAAGCATAAGGGAAAAAAAGGGAAACACGTACATTGTCATCTCACAAATTTCCACACGAATAAACTCACATAGTAAGTGTTCTAGTACACAATATCAACGACAAGAAATGCCCCCAGGCCAACGCAAGTGTCACAAACAATCCCTAACATAGCCCACCTTGTCTCGCCACGTGTGCAATAGTAAAGTATATGCCCACATTGTTTCGCCACACGTGTATAAACATGTTCCCACCTTGTCTCGCCACATGCGCAACCCACATATACATATCCCGCCTTGTCACGCCGCATGTGCAATATCAATAGAAAACACGGCACGACAGAAACCTCGTGCAAACCCCATATCAGCAACTGCACGGCAGAAACCTTGTGCATCACAATAACAACAACCGCACAGCAGAAACCTCGTGCATCACCACAACAAGTACAACAACAACAATTGGCAATAATACACGATACGGTAGATACAACAATTCAAAAACCTTTGATCACAAGAAAAGCAAGGCCAATTCGCAAGGAATAAGCACAACAAAGAATACTAGGCATAATAAGGACTGCTCAACAAGGAAGAAAAATAATGTATAAGAGTCGTACCCAAATGCACGGTTCAACAACAAGAAAACTCACATGAATCCGATAACTCCATATAAGGGCAAGTCAGCTAAGGTATAGAATATCTAAACTTATTTTAAGGTTTAACAGTTACGAGGATATTCAACAATTTCACTTAAGGACAAGCAACAGGAAAAACAATCATAACTTCAGTTAAGGCCAAAACAACTATAGGAGGAGATGAAGATAATTACAATTTGATGACAAGCAGTTAAGAGGACCTAGAATGACAGTAAAAAGAGTAAATTTTTCAGATAAGTCAATTAGGAGTTAGATAGGTAAGAGGAGTAAATCCAAAAGTAAGAAATCCTACATTTTGGCAAGTAAAGATGAAACTAGAAATTTGGAAATTCAATCATGCCAAGAACAATTTATACTCATCGAATATAAGGACTTAAGATTCCTAAAGGGCAAATTTTTCACAAATTAGTCTGAGCACGCACTCGTCACCTCGCGTACACAGACTACAACCAACATAGAAGACTCAAATCCTAGGGGAAATCCCCGCCCCGCCCCCCAACAAGGTTAGGCAAGATACTTACCTCAACCGCTCAAATCAAACTTGAAATCACGTTCTTGCCACGAGTATCCGACTCCAAATGGCCCAAATCTAATCAAATCAATAGCATCGTGTAAATAATAACAAGCAACTAGTTTAACTAATAAATTCGAAGCTAAGACGCGAAATTAGGAAAATTGCCCAAAAAAGTTCCCCAGGCCCACGTCTCGCAATTTAGTGAAAGTTACAAATTTAGAATACCCATTCACTCACGAACTCACTCGAACAAGAATCATCAAAAACCGACGTCAAAATCTCATTAAATTCTCAGATTTCTATTTGGGGAACCTTCCTCCCATTTTCATAATTTTTCACCCACATTCATTGATTAGATTGAAGAAATTGCTATGGATTAATGATATATCAGTGAAATAAGGTTAGGAATCGTTACCTATGAATCTTCTCCTCAAAACCCACTCAAAATCGTCAAATCCCAAGCTCCAAATCATTTTAGAAAATATGAATTTCAAACCCTCGGATTATATAGAAACAACCCAGCAATTCCGCACCTGCGACTCATTGGGCCGCATTTGCGGTCCCGCACATGCGGAAAATACATCGTAGGTGCGAAAACTCACTAAATGAACTGGGGTCGCACCTGCGATCACTGGGCCGCATTTGCGGCTCCACACCTGCGGAACCCCGTCCGCACCTGCGAGTCTGGCTGCCCCAGACCAAAATCGCATTTGCGACGCCCTCCACCGCACATGCGGCTCCCCATCCGCAGGTGCGAAACACCAGAACCAACAATGTTTCAGCTGGTTTTCTAAGTCCAAAATCATTGTGTTGAGCATCTGAAACATCCCCGAGGCCCCCGGGACCTCAACCAAACTTATCAACCAGTCCTAATACCTTATCCAAACGTAGTCGAGCCTTCAAAACACATCACATAACATCAAAATCACCAACTATGCATGGATTCAAGCATAAAAACTTATGAAACACGTCAAAACTAGTCTGAAGGACTTCAAATTTTACACACAGGTCATAAATGATACTACGGACCTACAGCCACTCCCGGAATTCTATTCCGAGCCCGATACCAAAATTTCACCTATCGGCCAAAATTGCCAAAATTCTGTTTTCGCCAATTCAAGCCTAAATCTACCACAGACCTCGAAAACACATTTCGGACGCGCTCCTCGGCCCAAAATCACCATACGAAGCTGCTGACATCATCCATAACTCGTTCTGGAGCCGTTTACGTAAAAGTCAAATTCCGGTCAAAACTTCATTGTTTAAGCTTCCAAAACAACAATCCTTCTTCAAATTCGACTCTGAATCATCCGGTAACTGAATCCAACCATGCACGCAGGTCGATGTACACAATGCAAAGTTGTTCAAGACCTTATGCCACCGAACATAGCTTAAATTCTCAAAACGACCCGTCGGGTCGTTACAAATTTATTATGTTTGTCAACAACTATCTTATCAACAAAATAGTATTCTCAAACAATAACAAAGTTAATACAAAATTGGAGCATATATTTTTAATACATGTGTGGTCTTTATCTTAAATTTTACTATAATTTAACTTTATCTTAGACTTTACTATAATTTAATATAGTACGAATAGATGAAATTAATATATATTTTTCTCTCGCCAATAACGTAAAAATATTTGAGATAGATTCGCACTTTCGAGAATAATTCAACATAAAAGATATTGTAAAATGTGCTCAAGATGAACTGATATATATAAACTATACACAATGACTATAAATATAAAATTAATTAACAAAAAGTAGGATGATAGAAGTCTCTATATAAATTGAAGAAAATAAAGAATCTCATACCATAATTGAATGTCTATAGTAAATAAATAATAAGAAAGAATCAACAATATAAAAATCTAAGAACAAATTAATATTAAATCAAGCTTGAAAGCAATTCAAAGTGCAATCATAACAAAGACCATTTATCATCACAACAATATTTATCTATCTCAAAATATAACGAAACCCTTATAAAGAGTGAGTATATGAAGTATTTATAGCTATTAAATAAAGTTAGAAAAAGATCAAACTTCACACATAAAAATCTGACATGAATACCACTCCACTATGACACACTATCTCAAAATCTCAAGTACAGTGCAACACATTGGCTCAATTTTTTCGGAGAACTTTGATTCACGTGTTTTGGTGCAACATGTCGGCCCGAATTTCAAGACTAGTACAATATAAAAATTGCACGCACCCTATTTGGTCGCCCACATTTAATCTATTCTCGCTTTTTAAAAAACTTTTAACTTGTACCCACTTTTTTAAATAACTTCAGCTCCCCTTTCCCTCGCTGAGCTGAAGTTCACCAGTTAAGCTGAAGTTCGCCAGTTATAAAGACAAAACTTCAGCATACGGGGCTGAAGTTCCTCAGTTACAAAGAAAAAACTTCAGCTCTAGAGCTGAAATTCCCAAGTTATAAAGACAACAACTTCAGCATACGGGGCTGAAGTTCCCCAGTTTAAAAAGATAAAACTTCACCTCTAGAAGTTTTGTCTTTGTAAACTGGGGAACTTCAGCCCCGTATGCTGAAGTTGTTGTCTTTATAACTTGGGAACTTCAGCCCCGTATGCTGAAGTTCCCAATTTACAAAAGACAAAAACTTCAGCTCTAGAGCTGAAGTTCCCCGGTTACACTGGGGGAACTTCAGCCCGTATGCTGAAGTTTTTGTCTTTATAACGGGGGAACTTCAGCCCTGTATGCTGAAGTTCCCCATTTACAAAAGACAAAAACTTCAGCTCTAGAGCTGAAGTTCCCCGGTTACACTGGGGGAACTTCAGCCCGTATGCTGAAGTTTTTGTCTTTATAACTGAGGAACTTCAACCCCGTATGCTGAAGTTCCCCATTTACAAAGACCTATTTACTAGAGCTTAAGAACTTAACTGAGGAACTTCAACCCCGTATGCTGAAGTTCCCCATTTACAAAGACCTATTTACTAGAGCTTAAGAACTTCAGCTCTAGAGCTGAAGTTCACAAGCTACTTCAGGCCCGTCTACTAGAATGCTGAAGTTTTGCGTGATTGCCTTTGCTACTTCAGTCCCGCATGCTGAAGTTATGTGCAAAAGCGGGTACTGATACAAATTTTTTTACAAAGCGGGTATAAACTAAAACGTGGCACAAAAAGTGGGTACGGATACAAAAGTCCCTAGTACAATCCATTGGCATGTATACTTCAACGATGTGCTTCTCAACTTGTTATAGCAATTTCTATGGCCCCAAAATATGATATTCTTTGCGCAAACCATAGAACGGCCCTCAATATATTTTTCTAACCAACCATTAAAGATCTTAAATTTTTTTAATGTGAAACTTTTTGATTGCTCCTAAAGCCCGTTTGACATAGCTAATTTAGAGTAGCTGATAAACATTAGGTGCTGAAAAACACTTTAAGTGCTGAAGTTGATTTAAAAAATAAGCAGTTACATATTTGGATAAAAGTGTTGAAATTAATAATAAGCAGGTGAAGTTGTTTGATTAAAAATTATTAATAAACTCTTTTTCTGTTAAAATAACTTACATGACCTTATAACAATTTATACTACTAAAAACATTATTTTCCTCACAATTTTAGAGTGGGATAGTTTCACATAAATACAACTCACACATCTGACTTGCAACATGATAGCCCAGTCATAACTTTACAAATTTGTAGCCCAAAAATAATCGGCTAATATTTGAAAAAAATAGTATTTTCTAGCTTTTTTATTCGGCAACGGAGTTTAATCAGGACAATTATCTTATTTAGATGAAGTCATGAGATTTTCTAATTCTTCCGTCGTATAATTTTGATATTTCTCCCCCAATTTGTCTTTACTGCTGCAAGTTGTCCCCCAATTTTTCGTTGATTCTACTTATATGGTAAAATTTAGAAATAATTGCTGCAAGTTCGTGATTTGGCGGAGAATCAACAAGGAAAGTAGATTTATATATGAATTATTCCAGGAAAAGGAAGAAAACATGAAAAAAATTTAATTTGATTATACATATGCAGTACATGTATAATGATGTATAACTATGTATAAACGTGTATGTGAAATGTATAATAATGTATATCAAAAGAATAAGAGAAAGAGAAGAAGAAGATAAGTGATGTTATGAACATATATACACATTTATATATAATTATATATATTTATGCACAATTATACACATTTATACACACTTATACAATAATGTATAATTGTGTATAAATAGTGGTTATACAATATTTGTACCAGAACACATCTTATGTTCAATATTACACCTCTATTTCAGTATCAACATATCAAAAGAGAGTTTCAGAGGAAGTTAGATCTGAAAATTAAAGAGGAGAGAATATGGAGATGTAATTGTTTTATAAAAGAAGATAAAACTGGAACATCATCTGAAGAACTTGAAAATTGTATGAATACAACACAAGACCTCTTTTTCATTCTCCGATGACTTCACTGACTTCATCGTCGACCTACTTACCTTGAAAATTGAAGGAAAAAAATGGAGAATGTCTGCAACTCTTCAACCTCTTTCCAGCAATTTAATATTTTTCTAAAATAATAATAAACAACAATAATAATAAAATCTAATATTTTTCTAAAATAAATAATTCTTTATACATTGCATATTCCCAAAACCCGATAGTTCAAATCAAAAGCTTTATAGAGTTTACTACAACTTCTAATTACAATTGTTTGGAACTATGCAAAAACAGTGTAAATGCTAAATAGGAAGGTGACTCCGAAGCCTGCGAGCGCAATGACAAGTTTACCTTGAGTCTCCTCGGCAAGAGTCCGCATAGCTACTAACGATCAATACCTGGATCTGCACAAAAATGTGTAAAAGAGTAGTATGAGCACACTATAACGGTGCCCAGTAAGTATCAATACTAACCTCGGTGAAGTAGTGACGAGGACTAGTCAAGACACCTACTGGTCTAATAAACTGTTCAAGTATCAATATATGAATAAAGGGAAGAACGATGTACACATAAAGGCTACGCAATATAGCTAACAACACAGTAAATTCGATAAAGAAGGAAAACAATAAGTATTAGCGGAAGCCATGAAAAACACAAAGATTGAATAGAACACAAACAAATCTTGAATGCAAAAATATACAACACAGACATGTAATGTCTCAACAACTTCAACCCCTTCTATATCAAATTCGTAGTCATTTTCACGAGGTTCCGAACCTCGGACAACCACCATTTACGGGTCCCAATATTCGAACCCTAACACTTGGCATTTTGCGCCCTCATTCGAGTACTAACTGCATGGGCGACTCACGTGCCCATTGGGTCATTTCCACCCAATAAACTTGTATATGGAATGTATAATAATGTATATCAAAAGAATAAGGGAAAGAGAATAAGAAGATAAGTGATGTTATGAACATATATACACATTTATATATAATTATATATATTTATACATAATTATACATATTTATACACACTTATACAATAATGTATAATTGTGTATAAATAGTGGTTATACAATATTTATACCAGAACACATCTTATGTTCAATATTACACCTCTATTTCAGTATCAAAATATCAAAAAAGAGTTTTTCAGAGGAAGTTAGATCTGAAAATTAAAGAGGAGAGAAGATGGAGATGAAATTGTTTTATAAAAGAAGATAAAACTGGAACATCATATGAAGAACTTGAAAATTGTACGAATACAACACAAGACCTCTTTTTCATTCTCCGATGACTTCACTGACTTCATCGTCGACCTATTTACCTTGAAAATTGAAGGGAAAAAATGGAGGATGTCTGCAACTCTTCAACCTCTTTCCAGCAATTTGTGAAGAAACAAAAAATTATTAATGGAGGATAAATGTATTTTGTCTTAAAAGAATTCACATTGCAGAAAAAAAGAAAAAGAAAAAGAGGACTCCAAATAGAAATAGCGATTTAGTCTCCTTGAGGAGATGTTTATTACAGTAATGGAAAAGACCTTCATGTTAGGTTAAATGAGAGAATGACTGCTGCAATTAAAAGAGGAAGAAGCACTTGGATATATGTTTTGGTGAAAAGTTGAAGAAAGAAAAAAGAAGGATAAAGGAGATTGTCGCTAGGTTAACCGATGAAAATGGGCTATGCATTATTTGCAAAATGGGATATGCCGGGTAAAATTCCAAAACATGAGCTATTTTTTGTTCTGAAAATGAGCCGACTGACATAGGATGTAATTCTGTCTTTTAGAATCTACATAGATTCTGCCTATTTATCATGTTATTTTAATTATAAAAAATTAGATAATATATTTGTTACAAATATAACTTATGTTATGATAAGTATACAATCATAAATTATGAAGGGAAGAGTATAAATTAACAAAAGTAAAGAAAAAAACCTTAAATAATGCACACAGTGTTTGTAGAGAAGAAACAAGCACTTAATATGTATTGAAGAATTGAGATAGAGTAAAACTATACGAAGAGTTTTGTTTTACAAAAAAGTATTTTAGAGATATAATAGTAAATATTTTGGTCAAACCTAAAGTGCTTATAAGTTGAAATTGATAAGTTGGGGGAGATTAACTTATGACTTTTGACTTATTTTTGGCTTATAAACACTTTTAATTTTACCAAATGCGTAGATAAGCCAAAAAGTGATTATAAGCCAGTTTAACCAGCTTATAAGCTTAGCCAAACACCCTCCTAGTCTTAGGAGGAGTCAAAAATCCATTAGACATCTAGAGATCTTTCAAACATGTTTTGCGCTATACCAGATTGTATCATAACTAAATGTGAAAAGGTAAAAACACCCTTATCATATAGTAAATAAATTAAGTTTATTATTTGTCCATCTTTTGGTCGGTAAATTCCCATATTATTATTTTCTAGCTTAATAAAACTACTCCTAATACTAATGAACTCATGACTCGGCATGTTGGTGTACAAGTGACACTCCAAAATTGCGACACGTAGAATCAAAAATCAAATAAGATCAAATTGAGGTTGTCTAAGGGGGAAGGGGGTTCTCGATACTTAAGGACTAGGTAAGGGGCAATACCTGTAAGGGAAGAGGGTTCCAACTAGTAGTGATGCAACACCGTAAAAATATGTTGTCGTATATTTGATGTTGATGCTTAATAAATAACCAAAATAATAGAGTGCTAGAACATTAATTGCAACTAGATATATAAAGAGATAGAGAATAGAGAGATAATAGTGTTTCAGTGAAAAATGAAATAACGAAATGAATTACTTATAATTTTAAAGCAGGGTTAAAGTATAATATACAAAACTTAGGGGATAAAATATAAATTAGGAGTGGGGATGTTAGGGAGATAAGGATGCAAATATAGTTGTTTCTGGCTGCTGCCAACAACTTTTTATTAAAAAATAAACGTTGGCTAATGAAAAAAAAAAACGCTACTTTAAGAAAAATATAAAGGGTATCGGTTCGATAACTTAAGGGTGCCAACCGGACTGGTTATATCGGTACTTTGACCAGTCCCCTCCCATTATATTTCCCTTTAGCCCCCAATCCCTCACCCCTACCCTCCAACCGAAAACTGGACGGAGAGATAGGGGTACTAGTAAAGATCAGATACATTTTGGGTACTCCCCCCCCTCCCCCCCGGACAACCCTACATACAGCCCATCCGATGCAACTCGCCCTATAAACCCAGCTCGTCTCAAAATCTTTAATTAAATTCGCCCCCTCCTACCGACCCTTCTTCTTTATTATCTCATAAATTTTCACTAACCATGCCACCAAAGCCTGCTAAGATCTCCGATCCAAATTGTTACAAACTCCTTCTAGTTGACGTCGATGAAAGAATATTGCTCCAACTAGTAGTGATGCGGCACCGTAAAAGTATGTTGCCGTATTTGATGTCGATGCTTGACAAGTAATATCAAAATAATAGAGTGCTGGAACAAATTGCAATTAGAGATAGAGAGAGAAAGAGATTGGATAAATAATAGTGTTTTTGTGTGAAAAATGAAAGAATGTAATGGGATATTTATAGTTTTAAAGTAGGGTCAAAGTATAATATAACAAACTTAAGGGTTAAAATATAAATTAGGGGTGGGGGTGTTAGGGGGATAAGGATGCAAAAATAGCTATTCCTGGTTGTTGCCAACAACTTTTTCTTAAAAAATAAATGTTGACTAGCGACAAAAAAATGGCTACTTTAAAAAAAAAAAGGATACCGATTCGGTAACTTAAAGCTACCAAGCAAACAGGTTCTATCAGTACTTTGACCAGTCCCCTCCCACTCTCCCTCCTCTTAGACCCCAATCCCTTACCCCTACCCTTCAACCGAAACGAAGCGGAGCGATAGCGGTGCCGACATAGACCGGACAGATTCTGGGTACTCTCCCCCTTGACAACCCTATATACAACTCATCTGATGCAACATGTCCTATAAACCTAGCCCGCCTCGAAATCTTTAATTAAATCCGCCCCCACCTCCCGACCCTTATTCGTTTTTATCTCATAATTTTTCACCAACCACACCACCAAAGACCGCTAAGATCTCCGATCCAAATTGTTACAAACTCCTTCTAAGTTTTCTATTTTTCTTATCAGTTCCTATTCTATCTCCTTTTTTTCTATTTTTCAAATGGCTCTATACTAAAGTATTCTTATAAATAGTTCAAGTCACAAAGACAGGAGAAGCGGTGAGAGTACAAAATTGTGGTCCAAAAAAAAAACAAACGAACACCATAAGAAAAGAAGAGACAAACAAGGCTGTTGGAGAACTTTTCAATGAGATGTTAAGGTTCTCCATCTTTTTTTTCAAAACTCGGGTTATAGTAGAATTACGTGACTCAAATACAAATAATAGGACTACTATAATAAATCCGAATGTACAAAATAAAATAAGAGGTAACGTGACTCAATAATAAGTTGCCAACGCATTTAAAGGGGTGGTTTTAAGCTAGAAAAATAGTTGTGTGGTATTTACGGACCAAAAGGTGGACGGACATTAAATTTAAATCACTTCTTATATGATATGGATATTTTTGGCCATTTTTGCTAACTAAACAGATAAATCTTTATATTTGCTTTTCATATACGTATTTTATAAAAGGTATGAATTGTTATCATTAATTATTTTAATTTTTAATTTACATCATGTTATTTTATAAGTTTTTTTACCTTATGTTACACGTAAATAAATAAAAATGAATGTTTCTTTCTTTATATCCTGTGCCAAGATATTTATGCGCGTGTATTCTAGCTCGACAATTTTAGTTTAATCACATAATTATTATATTCCAATTGTGTTTGGTTATATATAAAATTTAAAATTCTAAAATTGATGAATGTTGAACTTATATAGCTAACTCAATAAAGAAGAAGCTATGTCTCGTTGAAGTCTCCGATCGTCATTTAATATATTCAATTTATACTTCGTTACAAGGTTTGAACTTTTTTTAGGGAAGTACTTTTCAAGTTCATTCAAAAAAACATATAACATGGTCACTGAAGAATCTCTCTCTCTCTCTCTTTTTTGTTGAAATTATTGTATGTCATTAATCAATAAAAAATACAATATGAATTATAAGAATAAACTACTATAGCAAAATTAGAGTCCAACAATAAAATTTTGGTTAAATATACCTTTTCTCGTTTAATTAAAGAGTTTTTTCCTTATCCATGTAGAGCATAGTTAAAAAAATTAACCATCTCGAATAAAATCACTTTACAATCAAAGAGAATTTGAAATGAAGCATTAATTGACAAAATTTAAACTTAAGTTACATTAACTTTCTTGCATTTGAACACCATTATAAAATCTTTTACTTTGATATAACATATTCCATATTTGCTTTGAACGCCCAGATTTGTATTCATCGTATTCACAATAGTACATTAACTTGAAAATGCTAAGTTTGAATGTCACAAGCAAATAAGACGATGTCGATCTTAAATATGTCAACATGGAGAAATATCTTTGATGAAACAATAAAAATATTTTTAATGGAAAAAAACATATTGCAATTAATTCCTTTAAAGCTATTTATTTAAACATTTCAAATTTAATAAACTCTTTTATTATCTAATCGCATTACTGAAATAAATGAATTATACAGGATAATGACACATTAGACATAGTTACTTTTGATAGAGCTGAATATCAAATGGAAAAGCAATGTTTGTTTCAAAACAATATCAAATGGAAAAAGCAATTTTTCTTTCCTAACACCGGTTATTCATATTAATTTATATGCAATTCTTTTGTCACAACTTTCTCAAACCGTGTCAGTTGAGTCCAACATCTTTTGTTGTGTTTATAAGACAATCAAAATCTCCATAATTAATTTTGTTAACCCTGTTTTTAAGCATTAATAGCTTAAAATAGGGTGAATGAGAAATGAAAGAAAAAAATAAAATATTTAAGTAATATTTGAGGTTCCCTCCTTGATTGTCCCACATGGGAAGAGGAGAAAGTTTTTGATGGTTATATAAGCAATTGCTCTTCTTCTATCTCATAAAGAGTTGATAAGAAGGCAAACCTCGTGCCGCCGTCGTCGTCACTCGCTCGGCCTCAGATTCGATTGATTAATTTTTGGATCAAATTTATTTGTTAATAATAAATATTAACAGAAAAGTTATTAAATATTCGTTTTAATAACAAAATATTAATATTAAAATAAATATTAATATTAAATCTATTTCAGTTATCCAATATTCAGTTTTCTGTTTTTGTAACAGAAAATTAACTATCCTTCAATTTTTCCTCTTTATTGTTGAGTAAATACCCTATTATGTCATGGCATTTATTCTATGACCGTTTTGAAAAAATAGTCATTCTGAAGAGTTGCACCTCTTCAGATTTCAGCCCAACTTTGGTTGTAAATACAAGTCCATTCTCTCAGATTTTACATACTAATTTCTGAGTTCTCCTCCTTTTTCTGCATATTCTTAACTTCAAAGAAAACAAAAGTAAGTGTGATTTGCTACCGAACTTTGTGTTCGCTGAAGCACTGGGGTTTGAAGTACCACTACACGAGTGTGCAATTCGTTCTATACTCGGAGGAAATAATCCATAACCTTGGGTACTAGGAGGGGATTAAATTCTTTAAGGAAACATTGTGAATTCAATGGGCTCGAACTGGTTTTGTTATTTCATTTACATTTCTGTTTATGTTATTTTATTTTCTCCATAATTGTTTTATAAATACAGATTATTAACAAGCTTAAGGAATTTCATATTTTTTCTGTATTTGTGTTATATTCACTGTTTCTGGAGAGTAAAACCTTTGTGGTTTTGTACTCTATTGGAGATTAAAATCTACGTGATTTTAATGTATGTCATTCTTTTACAGAAAATGACGAATGACAACGGAAACCAATATGTTCCGATGGTAACTGCCAGTGCCTCAACGAGCCGAACAACACCGGCAGCATTGGCACCGGTTGAGAAAGCCGAAAAAAATTTCAGGATTGATTTCAAGCGTTGACAGCAAAAGATGTTCTTGTACTTGACTACTCTAAGTCTCCAGAAGTTCATCAAGGAAAATGTTCTTGTGTTGTCAGATGAAACTCCAGAGACTGAACGCTTTCTCGTGATTGAGGCGTGGAAGCATTCAGATTTCTTGTGCAAGAATTATATTCTAAGTGGGATGGAGGATGCTTTGTATAATGTCTACAGTGGCGTGGAAACTTCAAAAGAACTGTGGATAACGCTTGAAAAGAAATACAAAACTGAAGATGTCGGGTTGAAGAAGTTCGTTACTGCAAAGTTTTTGGACTACAAAATGGTAGATAGAAAGTATGTTATTACCCAAGTCTAGGAATTGCAAGTGATTATTCACGATCTCTNAGAAGTTCGTTGCTGCAAAGTTTTTGGACTACAAAATGGTAGATAGCAAGTCTGTTATTACCCAAGTCTAGGAATGGCAAGTGATTATTCACGATCTCCTTACTGAAGGTAAAAGTAGAATTAATACTAATATTGGTAGTATTAATTTTATTATGTTTACTAATAGAATTTTCATTGAAGGTCTTGTCATCAATGAAGCATTCCAAGTAGCAGCAATGATTGAGAAGCTGCCTCCGTTGTGGAGGACTTCAAAAATTATTTGAAACACAAATGCAAGGAGATTCCCCTTGAAGATCTCATTGTTCGATTGAGAATCGAAGAGGACAATAAAGTTGCTGACAAGAGAGGCCGTGAAAATTCAATAATAATGGGAGCAAATACTGTTGAAGATAACAAAAAGAGGAAGAAGGCTTCTGGTCCAAAATACAACCCAAGCAAGAAGCGGTTCAGTGGAAATTGCTACAACTGTGGGAAAGCCGGACACAAATCTACGGAGTGTCGTGCTCCTAAGAAAGACAAGAAGAAGGGTCAAGCAAACATGGTTGTAAAGCATGATGATGTTGATGACTTATGTGCCATGCTTTCCGAATGCAACTTGGTGGGCAATCCTAAAGAGTGGTGGATTGATTCTGGAGCCACTCGCGATGTTTGTGCTGTTAGAGAAGTTTTTGATACTTATGCTCATGTTGGACCCGATGAGACGATTTCTATGGGAAATGCTTCAAAGGCCAAGATTGAAGGATATGGGAAGATATTTCTCAAAATGACTTCCGGCAAAGTAGTGACTTTGAACAACGTCCCTCATGTTCCCGAGATTAGGAAGAATTTAGTCTCTGCTGGACTTCTTGTTAAGAATGGCTTTAAATGTGTATTTGTATCCGATAAGGTTGTAATAAGTAAGAACGAGATGTTTGTAGGAAAAGGTTACCTCACCGAGGGCCTTTTCAAGCTAAATGTAATGGTTGTTGAAAGTAATAATAAAATTTCAGTTTTGTCTTACTTACTTGAGTCAAATGAACTATGGCATGTATGTTTGGGTCATGTCAATTATAAAAATCTTGCGGAAAATGATTAATTTAAAAGTATTGCCTAAGTTTGAATGCGACAAATCAAAATGTCAAGTATGTGTGGAATCTAAGTATGTTAAACATCCTTATAAATCAGTTGAAAGGAATTCAAATCCTTTAGACTTAATTCACACAGATATTTGTGACATGAAGTCAATACCATATCGTGAGGGAAAGAAGTATTGCATAACTTTTATCGACGATAGTACTCGGTATTGCTATGTTTACTTACTTATGAGTAAAGATGAAGCAATAGACGCATCCAAGCAATACAAAAGTGAAGTTGAAACGCAATTTAACAAGAAAATCAAAATGATAAGAAGTGATAGGGGTGGTGAATATGAATCTCCTTTTGAAGAAACATATTTAGAATATGGAATTATTCATCAAACAATGGCCCCTTACACGCCCCAATCCAATGGGATTGCGGAAATAAAGAATCGTACATTAAGGAAGATGATGAATGCATTATTGATAAGTTCTGGTTTGCCACATAACTTGTGGGGGAATCCATTCTTACGGCTAATCGAATATTAAACCGAGCGCCCCATAGTAAAACGCAATCCATTCCATATGAAAAATAGAAAGGAAGGAAGCCAATTTGAATTATTTTAAAGTATGGGGGTGTTTGGCAAAAGTGCAAGTTCCTAAACCCAAAAGGGTAAAAATAGGACCGAAAACTCTTGATTGTGTTTTCATAGGATATGTGACTAATAGTAAAGCATATCGATTTCTGGTTCATAAATCAGAAAATTCCGACATTCATAATAATACGGTTATAGAGTCGGATAATGCTGAGTTCTTTGAAAATATATATCCGTATAAAAAAGAATGTGAGCCGATTAGTGAAAGATCTAAATGACCTCGGAAAGAAACAAAAGAAAGTACATTTAGTCAGGAGGATCCAAGACGTAGTAAACGTCAAAGAACGTCTACTTCATTTGGACCAGATTTTGTGACTTTCTTATTGGAAAATGAGCCTCNGATCTAAACGACCTCGGGAAGAAACAAAAGAAAGTACATTTAATCAGGAGGATCCAAGACGTAGTAAACGTCAAAGAACGTCTACTTCATTTGGACCAGATTTTGTGACTTTCTTATTGGAAAATGAGCCTCAAATATTTAAAGAAGTTATGTCTTCTTCGGAATCATTATTTTGGGAAGAGGCAAACAATAGTGAAATAGAATCCATATTGAACAACCATACATGGGAATTGGTTGATCTTTCTCTTGGAAATAAATCGTTGGGTTCTAAATGGATCCTTAAGAGGAAAATGAAAGATGATGGCACTATTGACAAATTTAAGGCAAGACTTATGGTCAAAGGGTATAGACAACGAGAATGTCTTGACTATTTCGATACATACTCTCCAGTTACAAGAATTACGTCCATAAGAACGTTGGTAGCGTTAGATGCAGTTTATGGTCTTGAAATTCATCAAATGGATGTTAAGACGACCTTCTTAAATGGAGAGTTGGAGGAAGATCTACATGGAACAACCTGAAGGGTTTGTGGTTCCGGATAAAGAAAAGAAGGTGTGTAGACTTGTTAAGTCCCTTTACGGACCAAAACAACCACCCAAACAATGGCATGCGAAATTTGACCAAACAATGTTGTCAAATGGTTTTAAGATAAATGAATGTGATAAATGTGTGTACATTAAAAATGTTCCAAACCACATAGTCATTGTTTGCTTATATATGGATGATATGCTGATAATGAGTAATGACATTGCCAACATAAATGCGACTAAGTGCATGCTAACTGGAAAATTTGATATGAAAGACTTGGGAGTTGCTGATTTAATTATGGGAATTGAGATCCATAAGACTTCTCAAGGTCTGGCATTGTCACAATCTCATTATATTAAGACAATACTTGAAAAATCCAAGCACTTGGGCTTTAAAGTTGCAAAGACTCTAATTGACGTGAATCTTGCATTAGCAAAGAGAAAGGCCAAAGCATATCACAATTGGATTATGCTCGTGTGTTGGGTTACTTAATGTACATCATGAACTGTACACAACCAGATATAGCTTGCGTTATAAGTAAATTGAGTCAATATATGAGCAATCCAGGTCATTGGATGGCCATGAAGCGAGTTTTGGGGTATTTAGTACATACCCAGGACTTTGCTTTGCACTACGGTAAATATCCTGCGGTCATTGAGGGATAGTGTGATGCAAATTGGATCACCGGATCAACTGATTTCAAGTCCACAGGTGAATATGTATTCATTATTGGTGTAGGAGCGGTATCTTGTAAGTCGTCCAAACAAACATGTATTGCCCGCTCTACAATGGAGGCTGAGTTCATAGCCTTGGATAAAGCCGGTGAAGAAGCTGAATGGCTCCGGAATTTCTTGGAAGATATTCCATTTTGGCCCAAACCGTTGGCACCAATATGCACACATTGAGATAGTCAAGCGGCAATTGGAAGGGTTGGGAGCGTTATGTATAACGGTAAATCTCGTCATATACGACGAAGACATAAAATCGTTAGGCAGTTACTCTCTAGAGGAATTATCACGATTGACTATGTAAAGTCAAGTTATAATGTGTCAGATCCACTTACAAAAGGCCTTACTAGAGAGGCAGTTGAGAAATCATCAAGGGGAATGGGACTATGGCCGAGAACAAGTCATAGTGGCGGTAACTCTACCTAGAAGACTGGAGATCCCAAGATCTTGGTTCAAGGAGATCAAACAAAGTCATTAATGACGGTTCAACATTGTCAACTAAACTTTTGGTCCATTCTCGTGATGAGACAATGTTCCGTACCAAGGATAAAGCATTAAGGCTTTTTACTGATTTCTAAATTTGATACGGTGTATATCAAATAGTGTATCTACGGGATGACACGTTTAGGAATCACCTATGTAAGTGTGAAGTTTTAGCCGCTTCAAGGAGAAATTTTCAAGGCCAATTCTCTATGCACTTATGAAACCAGGCGGGGTTCATGGCTGAAACGAACGCAACAATGAGAATCAAAGATAGTTAAGGGTTGGTTGCGTGACTTGTGGTTGTATAGGTATACACTAAAGTTCAACGGTTCAAAGATATCAAATCTACATATTGATTGAGTATATCCGAGATAAGTTCACTACGGAAAGTTCAAAGGGAAACCTACTTATCCAGATGCAATTAATCCTTGCTTGCGAATCACACAGTTTTCATGCATACTTCCGTGATATAGCCATTCCCCATTCATGCGGGGGATTGTTGGGGGTTTTTAAGCATTAATAGCTTAAAATAGGGTGAATGGAAAATTGAGGGAAAAATGAAATATTTGAGTAATATTTGAGGTTCCCTCCTTGATTGTCCCACATGGGAAGAGGAAAATGTTTTTGATAGGTATATAAGCAATTGCTCTTCTTCTAGATCATAAAGAGTTGAGAAGAAGGCAAGTCTCGCGTCGCCGTCGCCGTCGCTCGCTCGCTCGCTCGGCTCGGCCTCGGCTTCGGATTTGGCTTTGGCCTTGCCTTTGGTCAAATGATCGATTGATTGATTGATTAATTTTTTGACCAAATTTATTTGTTAATAGTAAATATTAACAGAAATGTTCAAAAAGCCTAAATGTTTTACCTTGATTTCTGAACATTGTCTTCATCGCGAGAATGGGTTGAGTTATTTGACAATGCTGAACCGTCATTCATGACTTTGTTTGATCTCTTTGAACTTAGCTCTTGGGATCTCCAGTCTGCTAGGTAGAGTTACCGCCATGATGACTTGTCCTAGGCCTTAACCCCATTCCCTTTGATGATCTTTCAACTGTCTCTCTAGATAGGCCTTTTGTAAGTGGATCTGACACGTTATCTCCTGGATTTATGTAGTCAATTGTGATAACACCACTAGAGAGTAGTTGTCTAATGGTATTATGTCTCCGTCGTATATGACAAGATTTTCCGTTATACATAACGCTCCCTACGCTCCCTACGCTCCCTATTATCGTTTGACTATCACAATGTATACAAATAGGTGCCAAAGGTTTGGGCCAAAATGGAATATCTTCCAAGAAATTTCGGAGCCATTCAGCTTCTTCACCGGCCTTATCTAAAGCTATGAATTCAGATTCCATTGTAGAACGGGCAATGCACGTTTGTTTGGATGATTTCCAAGACACTGCTCCACCCCTAATTGTGAAAACATATCCACTCGTGGATTTAACTTCAGATGATCCGGTGATCCAATTTGCATCACTATATCCCTCGATCACGGAGGGATATTTTTTATAATGCAAAGCATAGTTTTGGGTATGTTTCAGATACCCCAAAACTCATTTCATTGCCATCCAATGTATTTGATTGGGATTACTTGTAAATCGACTCAGTTTGCTAATAGCACATGCTACATCTGGTCGCGTATAATTCATTATATACATCAAACTTCCCAATACTCTTGCATAATCTAGTTGTGAATCACTTTCACCTTCATTCTTTTGAAGTGCATAACTCACGTCAATTGAAATCTTGGAAATTTTGAAATCCAAATACATGAACTTGTCAAGTACCTTTTCAATGTAACAAGACTGTGATAATGCTAGACCTTGTGGAGTCTTGTGAATTATGGTTCCTAATATCACATCAGCAACTCCTAAGTCTTTCATATCGAATTTGCTAGCCAACATGCGTTTTGTAGCATTTATATCTGACATGCTTTTGCTCATTATCAACATGTCATCAACATA
>ML418939.1:52748-71868 GCA_005239525.1 Nicotiana knightiana | reverse complement strand
TTTTCTTTACCAGGAACCACAAAACCCTCAGGTTGTTCCATGTAAATCTCTTCCTCCAATTCTCCATTTAAGAAAGTTGTTTTAACATCCATTTGATGGATTTCAAGACCATACATGCCCGCTAATGCCACTAGCATCCTAATAGATGTTATCCTCGTTACTGGCGAGTAAGTGTCAAAGTAATCAAGGCCTTCTTTTGTTCTATAACCTTTGACAACAGGTCTTGCCTTATATTTGTCAATAGTGCCATCAACTTTCATTTTCCGTTTAAAAATCCATTTTGAACCTAGAGGCTTATTTCCAGGAGGAAGATCAACCAATTTCCATGTATGATTATCCAAAATTGATTGAATCTCACTATTGACTGCCTCTTTCCAAAACGCCGAATCAGAAGACGACATAACTACTTTAAAAGTTTGAGGTTCATTTTCAAGTAAAAATGTCACAAAATCTGGTCCAAATGAAGTAGATGTTCTTTGACGTTTGCTACGCCTTGGATCTTCTACACTTGGAGTATTTTTCTTTTATTCTTTCCGAGGTCGCTAAGGTCTTTCACTTAACGACTCGCATTCAGTTTTATACGGATAAATGCTTTCAAAGAATTTAACATTATCTGATTCCATTACCGTATTAACATGAATCTCGGGATTATCGGATTTATGGACCAAAAACCGACATGCTTTACTATTTGTAGCATATCCAATGAAAACGCAATCTATAGTTTTTGGTCCGATTTTAACCCTTTTAGGTAAAGGAACTTGTACCTTTGCTAGACACCCCTACACTTTGAAATATTTCAAGTTAGGTATTATTCCTTTCCATTTTTCATATGGAATAGATTACGTTTTGCTTTGGGGTACTTTGTTGAGTATTCGGTTAGCTGTAAGGATAACTTTCCCTCACAAACTATGCGGTAATCCGGAACTTATTGATAAAGAATTCATCATTTCCTTTAATGTCCGATTTGTTCTTTCCGCAATTCCGTTGGATTGAGGTGTGTAAGGTGCAATAGCTTGATGGATAATTCCATATTCCGAACATATCCTCCACCTCTATCACTTCTAATCATTTTGATCTTTTTATTCAATTGAACGTTACTTCATTCGTGTATTGCTTAAATGCTTCAATTGCTTCATCCTTACTATTAAGCAAATAAACATAACAATATCGAGTGCAGTCGTCAATAAAAGTAATAAAATACTTTTTCCCACCTTGAGATGGTGTCGACTTCATATCGCAAATGTCAGTGTGAATTAAGTCTAAATGATTTGAATTCCTTTCAACATACTTATAAGGATGTTTTACAAACTTAGATTCAACACATATTTGACATTTCGATTTATTACACTTGAATTTAGGCGATACTTCTAAATTAATTAACTTCTGCAAGGTTTTATATTGACATGTCCTAAACAAATATGCCATAAATCATTTGACTCCAACCAATAAGAAGAAACTGAAATTTTATTCATACTATCAACAACCATTACATTGAGTTTGAAAAGGCCCTCCGTAAGGTAGCCTTTTTCAACATACATTTCATTCTTGCTCACAACAACTTTATTAGAGACAAATACACATTTGAATCCATTCTTCACAAGTAAAGAAGTAGAAATTAAATTCTTCCTAATAGTAGGAACATGAAGAACGTTGTCGAGCATTAACACCTTGCCGGAAGTCATCTTTAAGAATATCTTCCCATAACCTTCTATCTTGGTTATTGAATTATTTCCCATGAAAATCTCTTATTCGGAACCAACAGTAGAGTAAGTCGCAAATGCTTCTTTGACAGCACAAACATGTCGAGTGGCTCCGGAGTCAATCCACCACTCCTTCGGATTCCCAACTAAATTGCATTTCAAAAGCATTGCACAAAGATCATCAATGTCATCATTCTTCTCCACTATGTTGGCCTGCCCTTTTTTCTTATCATTTTTCGGGAGACGACAATTAGGGGCTTTGTGACCAACTCTACCACAATTGTACAGTTGCCCTTGAATTTCTTTTTGTTCTGCTCCTTAGTCTGTCCAGAAGATCTCTTCCTCTTCTTACTTTTTGGCGCAGTCTCCTCAATGATATTAGCTCCCATGATCGTTGAATTTCCACGAGACTTCTTCTCGGCTGTTTTGTTTTCCTCAATCTTGAAACGAATCACAAGATCTTCCAACTTCATTTCTTTGCGCTTGTGCTTAAGATAGTTCTTGAAATCTCTCCATGAAGGAGGCAACTTTTCAATCATTGTAGCCACTTGAAATACTTCATTCACGACCATACCTTCAGCAATAAGGTCGTGAAAAATAAGTTGAAGCTCCTGAACTTGGGTTCCCACAGTTTTGTTGTCTATCATTTTATAGTCTAGAAACTTGGCGACCACGAACTTCTTCAGGCATGCACCTTCTGTCTTGTACTTCTTCTCAAGTGCGTCCCATAATTCTTTTGAAGTATTTATCGCACTGTACACATTGTGCAAGTCATCCTCTAAAGCACTTAAAATATAGCCTTTGCAAAGAAAATCTGCCTGCTTCCACGCCTCAACAATCATGAACTTTTCATTGTCCGGCATGTCCGCAACATACACTGGAGGCTCTTCACTAGTGAATTTCTGCATACCAAGTGTGGTAAGCCAGAAGAACACCTTTTGCTGCCATCCTTTGAAGTTGGCTCCAGAAAATTTCCTCGGTTTTTCTGCCGGTGGAACAACAGTCCGGCTTGACGAGGCTATCGTCGTTGCCGCAATAGCCGCAGAAGAATTTCCGTTATCAATTGCCAATTCTCACTGTCAACAACAGAATAGTTCAATCAATGGCAAAATCAGAACAATAAACAATACTGTAATCAACAATAAACAATATGTATAATAAATAAAAATCGAAGTTTTTATATACTGTTTCACAGAAAACGATGAAGCTTTTATGTTCTTCAAATCGTTTTTCTGAATTTCAAAACTCTGATGAAGTTTTTATATCTTCAAATCAGATAATAAAATTCAGAAGAAGTAGAAAACACACAGGTTTTAATCTCCAAAAACAGAATACAGAAAATAAAAAATAATAATTTTCTTAAGAGTGTTAGTAATCTGTATTGCTGTAAAATAAAATAATAAATTTCTGAAAATACAGAAACAGTGAGAAATCTCACTAGCGCGGGATTAGCGCGGCCGCACTAGTAGAATTTACTAGGGACAGTGAGAAACCTGACTGGCGCGACCACTAGCGCGTGTTGAGCGCGGGCGCGCTAGTCCAGGCGTCCTTAGCTTTTATTATGTAAAAATAATATAAGAATAAACTGAGCCCACTGAATACACAATGTGTCCTTAAGGAAATTATTCCCCTCAGGTACCCGAGGTTTTGGAATATATCCTCCTAGGATAGAACGATTTAACTCACCAGCGTATCGGTACCAAAAATTCCGGTGATCAGCGAACCACTTGATAATCGTAAAACACACTGAAATATTTTTGTGCAGAAGAAGAAGAAGATCAGAAAATTTAGTAAGTAAAGATTATGGGATTCAAGGCATATTTATAGCCAATTTGGTACTGTTTCTGAAAAGGTTTTGCAACCTTTTAGAACAGCTATAGCTATTGGAACAAGTGTGAAGATTGCGAGAAAATTAAAAACGAATTTAAAACAACCCGGGATAGAAAAACGAACACCGAAGCCAAAGCCGAGCCGAGCGACGACGACGACGCGAGGCTTGCCTTCTTCTTAACTCTTTAAGAGCTAGAAGAAGAGCTTCTCTGTATATACACATAAATTTTCTTACTTTCTTCCAATGAGGGATAAAGTGCACTAATTCAAATTTTCACTTCTCTCCATTTCTTTTCCCACTATTTTCCTTTCACTCTCTTTAAGCTACACCAAGCTTAAAATTAAGCTACACTAAGCTTAAAACCAACATAACTTACACCAACATAACTTATATCAGTATAATTTATCCCGGCATAAGCCGTATTCAAACCAAGCGACCCCTCAGGCTATCCAAAACAACAAATGCACGTTGTCAAAACTACTGTAATAATAGATTAACTCAATTGATACGGACCTCGCCATAAATAGATTGAGAAGAGCAATTTGCTGTTGGTAATTAAGAAATATAAGAGCTATATATTTTTCCCACATGAAATTATATAAAGTTTGATTCTTTGAGACGGAATTGAGTTGTGGAACCATTAAAGGATTGTTAGAGAAGTTTTAGTTGATCACAAATTCTAAAATATTACTCATAAACTAATTTTTTCGCTTAAGAAATTGCATAGGAGACAACGGAAAAAGAAGACCTAACAACTAATGTCACATCGTGGCTTCATTTACCAAATATTTTAATATTGTTGCATCCAATATTTTTGTTTTGTTCCAACAAGGTGATGAATAATAGATCCGAGAAAGAGACTTTCATTTTCAGTCTCTTATCTGTACCCTTTTTTGTGTCTGATTCTGCATAATCTTTTTTAAGAGCGTTTTGGTATTTTGAGAGAACATGGCCCAACATTCCTCTATTTTCTATATCTGATCCACGCTCTTTTTCTCCTTGACTTGCGGGTTCTTTTGCTTATTAAATTCGACTCTTTATTTTTTTATTTGATCATAGAAAAAGGTTTTGTTTTTGGCCAAAAAAGATAAAATTAATGTTAATCTTAAATATTAGGATAATAATTAAATGACCATTCTTAAATATTAAAAAGTTATTAAATGATATGTTTAAATATTAGAAAAATAATAAAATAATTATTTTGTCTAGTGTAAACTTTATTTTAGAAGGGTAAAAAAGACGAACGACATTTCGCTAAAGGTTTTCGTGCTTTTATTATGCGTTTTAAAAGAATGCTGGATATACTACTGATTAGTGGAAGCCTCTCACAGTTCCCCTTATAATGGTATTTCTAATATGGAACTTCTCAGTGCGATCCGGATTAGTGGGACCCTAATGTGGGTATCGGATACCGAGTGACGAGAAAAAAGAAAAGAAAAAGGTGTTTCCAATATATTTTTCAAAATAAAGAAAAATTTCAAAGCTCAGTCAAATGGCTGACGGCTGAGGAAACTGAAAAGGTGGACACCTGAGTCTGAAATCGGGTTCGAACTTGGATCTAGCCCGTCTGTCATGTCTATTTTAGGGGTAAATATTTTACCCTAAGGTAAAGCAATTAGGCGGGAAAGTTAAAGCCCTCAAAACAACATTTTTCACTCAAAATCCGATTTTCCTCATCAACTTATCGGCGACCAGCGGTTTACGACGAAGGAGAAAACGACGTCGACATGGAAATAGTAGACTCAGCGCCGGAGTTGACGTCGGAAATGGAACTCGCACGTCGTATGCTCCGTCAACGGTGGGAGTTAGCCTCTGTTTTAAACTTTCTCAACGTAAGATTTTAGCATTTTCAAAAGTTAATATTTTTATTCTTCCAGAAATTGCATATTTGACTTATTTGCTTGCTTATATACACAAAGCAACTTTATATATCCACCTAATGAGCGTGGATGATTTGTACAAGGTTAAATGTGGCTAAGATGATTTGTTCATGTACATTTATACACGTATATGTTTAAGGTATTTGAGGGTTTTGTGGAATGTGGATATATTTTTGTGGTTAATAAGTTTTGAGTTTCTGGGTGTGGGTGCTTCAATCCATATGTACCCATATGGGCCTGACGATGGTGATGGGTTGTTATGATGGTTGTATGGCCTGCTAAATGAGTAGAATAATCGTTTGTTTCCTTTGTATTGTATAATGTTGGGATGATTTTTTTGATAACCGTAGTATTCAGGCCATCTTGCGCCGCTAATCTCACTAGTACCTGCTACTTCCCACCGGCACTCTGTTCATAATATTGGGTTAGATTTTAAGTTATACACACTGACAATGTAAGGAATTTTACACCATCATTTCAATTTAAGGGGATATAGTAGGTTATATCTTTATTTTCCAGGTTAACCATATCAAGCTTGCTATAAAGATATACCTGCTGTTGTACGCTAACTTGGCCTGATAGTATAAAATTTTTCTATATTGACAGTGCATCAATAACAACAACTACGCCTCAGTCCCAAACAAGTTGGAGTCGGCTATATAAATCTTCACTTCTCCATTTAAGCTCTACTCATTCTCTATACATTGACAGTCGACAAAACTTAAAACTCTATTGGGATTACTGCAATTTTTAAACTTATACTTGTATAAACAGTGAATGTACATTAACAAGGCACTTGAAGGTTTTGACCTGCACTTGATGGCTGTTGAATGTTGACCTGACAGTGGATATAGTTTGGCGTTGAGTGTAAAATTGCATATGTGCATTTGAAACTTGCATAACTGGGTCATACGAGCTTGCCTTTTTCCTTTTGATACTTGTACATGTATTCTAAGGGCACTCTGTTATTTATACCTGTGTATATCATATAAATGTGTTGAATGTTTAGTTTGAAGGTACTTGAAGTTCTTTTTAAATGTTGATAGGTTTTTGAGCCGGTGCTCGAAATCAAATTTAAAATTTCAGCCGAGGAGATAGAAACGGCCCTCATTGAGCCAAATGATACTCTTGCTCAGCTGCATATCATGCTTCTGAAGGTTTGGCTCCTACGTTATCTTTATTACTATTTGTGTTCATACAACTGTGTTTGCACTTTAATTTCCACCATCTTTTTGATATAGTAATACCTTTAGTTCTGTAATAATACTTCAAGGTGGCTTTAAACTTTAAAGGAGAGAATGCACATAGAGGATGTCAACTGTCTTTTCTTACACTAACCTCAAAATTCTGAATATCCATGCCAAAAATAACTTCAGAAATTCATGAGCAGCCTGGCACTGAAAGAAACTAGACAAGGAGGTTACTTCCCATATCTGGTACATCATTCCAGCAGGCATTTTATAGACATAAAATCTTTTGTGGCAAATATGAAAATGTAATTTGCCTTAAGCAAAGGTTGTTATCGTTTTGCCCTCTGGTGCAATATGGCTTTTGCAACTGATGTAGATGCCATGCTTGATTTTCTCAGCTCACTATTCTTCTTGTGAGGTAAATCCTAAGATGTAAATGCACCACCAACACCTTCTCAATGCTGGTACATAACAATAATTTTAAATAAAAATAAAAATGACAAAGTTGTGATAGAAGTGAGTAGTTAGAATTGTAAAGTTGTCCATGTATGTCAGAAGAAAGTATTGCTGCTGGATTTGAAGTTCAACTACAGGCATTAACTTGGGCGTGCTAAGATCAACTATACTCTTTCTTTTCTTTCAGGTTGCTTCCCATATTGACTACCTTATGATTCTTAGTTAAGTTTGTTGCTTTCTATCAATTTTAGCTGCAACTAACAACCAACAATATCCTTTTAAGTTTTGTAAATGTTCATATGTTAAGCTTATAATAGCCATGAAATCCTGGGCTGATATCAGACTAAGTTATGATGGTGGTTATATTTTCTAGGGTCTCTTTATGCTATGTGCATTCAGCGTAGATCTCTATATTTTCTTCTTCATGCATGAATTTCTGATCATCTTGATAATTTGTCTGTTTAAAAAAAAGGAAGAATGATCTGATTTTTGATAAAAATTGCCGCAATGATCTTGTCCCGGGGGGAATGATAAAAAATCGGTTTACTGGACTTGTTGGTTTTTGACCAACTTGATAGATTTACTTGTCATGGAATTGAAAAAATTAGTAAAGGTTGGAGCAAGTAATCTTGTCCCTTGAGATATTACAAAGGAAAAATGCATTTTGCTCTTCACTGGATGCGGATGGGTTGTTATAAAGTGTCATGCATGTTGGATAGGGGTGGGCATAAAAACCAAAAAAGCGAAAGGCAGACGTGATCAAATTAATCCGGTACGTCGGCATCGGTTCTTCGGTTGTGCGGCATTAATTCGTTATAGATTTTTCAAAAGCACGGTACTTCAGTATGATTCTGGGTATTGAACTTTCGATACTTCGGTATACAGAAATACCGAAATATGCAAGTCAGGTAGAATAGAGGTCGATGCTATAAGCTTGATGAATTCCTCCACATTTTCAAATCCAATGCCTATTGTTGATTGGTGGGTTGAGGATTTAACTGTCCTTAGAATCAATTTATTCCAAAGGATTCTAATTGCTATGATGGCTAGGAAACTGTATGCACCTGGACCAGTATTGATGATCTATTCACAGAAATCGCTTAGAAGTTTCGTGAGTCTTCTTGAATTTGGAGAAAATAACAAAAACAGTGATCTTTTATGTTTATCAAAATTGAACACTTATTGTCACCATTATATTTAACGAGTGTTGTTGAAACCGTTGTTTGCGCTTCTGCCAAGGGAGAAAAATGCCTTGTCAGTTAGCTTTCTCTCAATGCTTCTCCGAGCTGCAATATCTAGAAACCACAGTTGCTTGTAGGGTAGATTTAGAAAAACTGATTTTGTATTCTTAATATGATTCCTAATGAATTATAATTCACCACTTTTTTGTTCACAAAGACCTGGTACGATACCGAAACCGTACAGAACCAAACAAGAAGCACAATTGATAAACCGAATACCGAAATACCATACCGAAATTTTTAAATACCGTACCAAGTACCGAACGCCCACCCCTACGTGCAAATATTTTGATGACTGGGTTGACAACCATTTTTTTCTAACGTGCAATGCGAGCTCTATACTTTTGAGGCTAAGTTTTTCTTAGGATGCACACCACTAAAGAAAAGACATGGAAGTAAAACTTTGTACTCCAAGCTTTTAATTGATTTGATGAGATGAACGCTGCTTGATTCATGCAGATATCGTCGTTGCTGACTCAATATTATAGATAGCATAACATGACTTGGGGACTGTATCATATGGCAGCCTGGATCCTTAAAAAGAGTCAAAGCAGTTTGTAGTTCAGACTGCCAATTTCTTGACTTTGCCTGCTGGCATAAGATTTTCATAGACAATAGATAGACTCTTGAAAGATAAATGATGAATGGGTGTTCTGAGTGGTGATGTTGATAGCATTTCTGCCTTTTCAGAAGATATGATTAATTCATGTAATTGTATATATGCTGAATTGCTGATTGGTGACGAAAAGTTGCTAGCAACCATTTCATCTTTCAGGAGATAAGCTACATAACAATAGGAACTTCCAAAAGAAATAGCTCAGACAAGAGTCTTTAGAAATTTCTAAAAGGGGAATGTGCACTAATCACTTGTAAAAAAATTGTAAGTTGTCTTAAGAAGGTGAGCAGTGCATTTTTTGAGTAACTATGCGATAAACTCTTAGTTAATTTTGCTGTTAAAAATGTTTGTCCTACTTTTTTTTATTTCGATTGCCCCAAATTGTTGTCCACTTTCTTTAAATCCGAACATTCAACTGCTTCAAACCCCACTTTATATCTTTCATCTTTATCCTCTATTATGTTCATTTACTATATAAAAGTATGACTACCCATTTTTCTCAAGTCAAAAGTGAGCGAGAGAATTGGGACAGAGGGAGTCCTCGAAAGTTTTATGTCCCAATCCCAAATTTATCTTTAAAAGTTCCCACTCTATTTTCAAGTTTCAAAAATTCTCATCCCTTCCCGGTTGTAAGAGAGACTCTGAAATTATAAACTTGCTAACTTATTTATATTTTTTGTCCTGACTTTCTTGTTCTAACACGGTTTGCATATTTCTTCAGGGGATACCTCCTGTGAGTAAACTACTGAAAGATTCTAATGGATGGGTGATAGCATTAAGCAAGAAACTTGAAATGTGGTGGCCATGGGTAGGTGATTCTAGCTTTTGAATGGTACGTGTTTGATTCAAGAAATGAAGATGTCATTCTATTCCTTTTGGCATTTCATTGCAGGTTGCTGAAGGGACTTTTCCATTGACTGCAAAAAAGGGGTACCATATTCCTCTCCGTCTTCCTTCCCTTCCCAAGAAATGAAACTGCTCTGAAGATTGGGTTTACTTTGATGAGAGATGTCTCTCATTCAACTTCTGTTTTTATTTTTCAGAGAGGAGATGTCCACATACAAGGCGCTCGACCCGGCAGTTCGCCTGCTTATTCTCAAAGCACTTTGTGAAATTCGAGCTGATGTATTGCATTTGTGTTTCCCTCTCCTTGAATTCTGTATTTTTTCTAGTGCTCACCCTTCTGCATCAACATGCAGCAATAGCGATCAAAAGTTTGAATAAACCATATATGCTGTTGATTTCTCTTTAACATATTAATTGATGCTGCCTTTAATGATGTTCACATTTATTGTTTGTCTTTGCAGCAAGATGACGCCATATCTTACATTAACCATGAAACTAAAAGTAGAACTGATGCTTCTGCTTTCCGTAAGGAGAAGCTTGGGGGCAATGGAGATGAAGTTTCATACTGGTAAGTTCTGAATGTGTAACATTAAGCTATGCGAGTATGCCTTTGACAGCTCGACATTTCGTGACAGGTATGATGGGAGTGACACTATTGGTCATAGATTATACAAGGAAGTTTGTCAAATTGAATCCATGTCAAAGGTAAAGGACAAGAAAAAAATATCAGCTATCACTTCTCAGTGGGAGACACTTGCTACTACGTTTGAAGAATTTCAAAATTTTGTGGTAAGGCAACAATCTCTTTCCTTCCAAACAGTTCAACTTTTCAATAATCGTCACATTCCTATTGGTATTGATGATAGGAAGAGTTTTCATCAAGTCAAGTTAAATGGGAAGCTGACGTGGGCAAGGCTGTTGAAGCTCATGCTATTCCTGCTCTTCAGAAAATTCAGAGGGTTAGTTTCTTTCAGATTGTTTATGCGAGTTGTCTTATTTATTTTGGTTCTATAAGCTGAGGATTCCAAGGAAATTTATGCAGAAATATTTCTGCTTATATCATGAGCTCTTGATGCATATAGATGTTTTCCTTTTACAGAAGAAAGATATGGCTCTGAAGCGACAGCAAAGAGAGCAAAGACTCGTAGAAGGCTTAAGAAACCTTGCAGTTCCTCGTTCTTGCAGGATGCGCAGGCCAGTCAATTACAGATGCGGTATATATGAATTTGTATTGTTAATCAATCTTTTCTGATTGTATCATTAATTCCCTCATTGATTCCATACCTTATGACAAGTTTATCTTGGGCCTGAATTTCTGTGACATATTTGAAATTTTAGGGAATTTATTTCTGGAAATTTTAGTTACACTTTTACAGAAAACGTAAACAGCTTTATCACTGGAGGTTCTTTATTAGTTCATCCTATTTCCGTTAGTTTAAAGCATGGTTTTAGTACATGGGATTGCCTATTTATGAGCTTTGTATGATGTAAGCTTCAAATCATGTTAGAAGATATCAATGAGACTTTTGTATGAGCATGGCACATAGGGAAATCATGGAGACCTTGGGAAATATTTGCAGCATAATTAGATAGTACATAAGTCCAAATGATTTTCTGTTAATGTTTCAAACTGTGGATGCTTATGCAAGTGCAAATTCATGTGCAGATGATTTTGATAGAGCAATCAATGAGGCCATACAAGTAACAAAGTAAGTCTTACTAGTATCTCATTGCTTCTTCATATCTTGGGTGATATCATAGGCATTGTCAAAGTTTTTCCATGTCACTCAATCAACTTCACTCATCCAACACCATGACTCTTTTTTTCTCTCTAGTTTGAAAATATCTTATTATTAGTTGGTAAGTTCTTGAAAGCTGTTAAAATGAGGTCCTGCTGACTGATCGGGCCATGGAGGTAACCAGGTGATTAGGTTGGAAACTTCCAAAAATTACTAGGATTTATTGCTGAATCTGCAAGCCTGTCCCACTTGAAATGTGAATCTAATCACGTTGCCTTACACCAATGTGATGCCTTGTCATTTGTGGAACATATTCTGACACCAATTATGATCAGGTCATTTGCATTGCCCCAAAATTGGATGAACTCTTACTGAAGCCACCTCAGGATCAATGCCTAGTTTCATGCTCCCTTTTGTCGCTACTATGCAAACCTACTTTACTAATGTACCCCCCTTAACTGCTTGTATCTTAATTGGCGGTATCCACCCATATATGAACTCTTGTCAACAAGAATGAGCTTTGCTTTTATGGTGCTTTTGCTTGATCTGAGTACAAACTATCTTCTAAAGCATATTTTGAAAATTATGAAACCACCTGTAGTTGCGGTAATGGTTCAGAGTTACCATTTTGTTTTGTTGTTTTCTTTTAATTGTTTTTCATGTCAAAGCCTGTTTTGAGTTTTGACTTGAATCATTTCATCTACATCCCAAGGCTAATTTTTCTTCCATTCATGACACAACTATTTTTATCCATTTCGGATCATAACCTTGGCTTACTGGCAAATAATTTCTGGTTTAGCAAACGGAAGGCAATTGAAGAACCAACAAATGAAACTCAACTCAATGAGCATGTGCCCAGGAATGGAACCAATTCCCTGGATTCCTCTCCAGCATCTAACTCCATAAGCAGTGATGCCACAGACAGTGAAACTGAGAGTGATGGGCCTCAAGGAAGCAATGATGACGTTGATGATACCAGTGATGAGGTTGATGAAGCTGATCTTGATGAAGATGATACTGACTCAATGAAGGAAATCAACATAGCTGGCAACAGAAAGCAGTCAATGAAGGAGAATAGTAGCTTGGACTATAGGCCAAGCAGTTGTCGCTACAGTAAGCGGCTAGCTGGAGTTGCTGGCTTTGCTGTTCCAGAAAGCACTCATATAGGTGCGAAAAATAGGTTGAGGCAAAGACCTACTGTCAATACTGCTGCTGATTCTGTTGTAGTTCCTGATTCAGAGGATGAAAACTGATCAGGACGCACTTGCAACAGGAGGACATGCCATTAGAAGCGATCTCTATTTTGGTACAGTTTTGTTGATTATCCTTCCGAGCCAAATGAATACGGCTTTTGGAAAAGCAAATCGGTTGTTACCTCCATAGTCATAATTTTGCATATATAGTAATAGTAATGAACTTGGGGAAAGGCAGAAAGTGTAGTTGTTTTGGTTCAAACAGTAACGTAGTTAATGCTTCATTACTTTTCTGTAAAAGCAAATCAGTTGTCACCACCTTAGTCATAATTTTGGGTATACGGTTATCTAGCAACATGGCTTCAGAACATTGTCTGTGAACAGTGAACTCATGGAAGGCAGTAAGTGTAGTTAATGCTTTCATTAGTTTTTGTAAAGCCATGTGCTTTTATGCATTGTTGGTTGCCAGTTATCTGCGGAAAGAGTGTTTCCTGAGAATAGGCTTGTTGCTGAATTTGCCTTGCACACACTGTTAAGGAGGCAAAAAATAAAAGGAAAAGAGAAAGAATGATTCCATTCCACCAGTAAACAATTATCCCATTCAAGTAGTTGTTTGAAAACTCGTCAGCGAGTTATTTGGAATGTGTGCCTTAAACTGAAACTGGATTGATTTTGCAAATTTAGATAATTAATTATGCTCACTATTGTTTATTCTCTTTTTTCCCGTCAATAGGACTACTTTGATTTGGAAAAGAGAAATTGAAAGACTATTTTGATTCAAAGCTTGAAATTAAGAAGAAATGGCGTAGGGTAGCCACTGTTTAAGCTGGTATTTACTTTTTATCCAGCATTTTTAATGCTTAGCAATAGTAGCTACTAGTCTATTAAAAATAATATGAAAAGACTGTGTTACCCTTTCCTCCCCAAACCGAAATACACTGATGCATTCAAAACATAAAGACTTCGTTTTAATTTGCGCTTGTTCACTACTGTTATGATTGACAACAATGCTTTTTGTTTTGAAAACAACTACTAATATAAAGATTGTGGATTCTGAGTCAAATGATGATAGTGACGAAGAAGTTCCTTATGATATTGATCCAGAGATAGAAATAGTCTCGTAAAATGTTTAGATTTTCTTAAACAACAGATAATTAGGAAAAATAAGGTAAAAAGACAAAAAATTGAGGACAAATAAGGACTGAAAACTATAAGTTAAGGACCTATTGTACTTAACTTTTTAACTTGAACTTTTAAGTTAAGGACTGAAAACTATAAGTTAATGACCTATTGTCCTTAACTTTTGAAATTGAAACTTGAAGTTAAGGACTGAAAGCTATAAGTTAAGGACCCATTGTCCTTAACTTTTTAACTTGAACTTTTAAGTTAAGGACTGAAAACTATAAGTTAAGGACCTATTGTCCTTAACTTTTTAACTTGAACTTTTAAGTTAAGGACTGAAAACTATAAGTATTGTTCTTAACTTTTTAACTTGAAACTTTAATAAGGACAGGCAGTCCTAAACTTCAAGTTACAAGTAAAAAAGTTAAGGATAAGCAGTCCTTAACTTAGAGTAACAAGTTCAAAAGTAAAGGACACTTGGTCCTAAACTTCAAGTTTCAAGTTCAAAAGTTAAGGACATGTTTGAATTCCAATTTAAAAAGTTAAGGATAATAGGTCGTGAACTTCAAGTTTCAAATTGAAAAGTTAAGGGCACTTGGTCCTGTACTTCAAGTTTCAAGTTCAAAAGTTAAGGACACACAATCCTTAACTTATAGTTACTAGATCAAAAGTTAAGGACAATAAGTCCTTAACTTCAAGTTTCAAATTCAAAAGTTAAGGACATGCAGTCCTTAACTTTGAACAAGTTCAAAAGCTAAGGACACATGGTCCTTAGCTTTGACTTACAAGTTAAAAAGTTAAGGACACTTGGTCCTGAACTTCAAATTTCAAGTTCAAAAGTTCAGGACAAATGGTCCCGAACTTAGACGTACAAGTAAAAAAGTTAAGGACAGATAGTCCTTAACTTTGAGTTACAAGTTCAAAAGTTAAGGACACAAGGTCCTGAACTTAGACTAACTGAAATTAATGATATTACCTTGATATCATTTTGAATTTTTTTTTGATACATATATTTTCTGATTTATTCTAGTAACTTCAGCCTGCAGATCCTTTTTAAACTTCTCTGATAATCTCTGAATCAAAAACCATAAAAATAAAAAAGTCTCTTAAGCAAAAAACAATCAAATAAAAAACTAATGCTATTCAAAGATAGAAAACCTACTTTAACAATTTCCTTAAGCATGGCTTCATCAAATTGTGTGGAAGAAGGCATTGAGCTTTGATCTTGAGAAATTGACTCATGCACACTAACAGGCTCTGCATCTTCTTCACAAGAAACAAATGGTGTCACGTCGATCAATTTATACACCTATTATATAACAAAAAAAACATAAGTTTTCAGAACTAAAACACATAAACAAATAAAATAACTAGTAATTAGATTAACTTACATTTTCATTATGGAAGTATTTTTTACACAGAGAATCATATTGTGGAGATTTTATATCCGAATAACATAACATCCGAGGAAAACCACATTCTCGGAAGTTCACAAATTATTTTTCCTGGAAAATAGGCAATACTTCCATAATCCAAACACAAAAAGCAAAAGGAAACCCAAGTATAGTGTAGCTATCCTTTTCTTTATCTTTGTCTTTCTCCTTCTCATTCTCATTCTCATTGGGCTTCAAACAACTCTTCAATGATTTTAATAACATTTCATAACAAAGAGAGCCTCAGTTGAAAGAAGAGCAGAGTTCATCATCATCTACAATTTTCATTATCTTCTCGGACACATTCCTATTCTTCCGCTTCCCCATCAAAATAGATTCAAAAAAATAAATTGTTGCCAACTTCACAGCATCATCATCGCTGCCTACAAATGATGCAGCTGTATCCTCTGGGTGACTAGTAATAAAATTAAACAAATCACCCAACTCAACTCTATCATTTCCGGAGAAATAGACTTTTGAAAGCCTATTCTCTTTTTCATGCAAACCTTTGATGTCCAGTAAAGAAGAATAGTTTAAACCAGTAATTATATGAAATGCTTCACATGTAAACTTAATTTCATGGTCAAAAACCTTGAAGTCATCGAATTAGGATCATTATTTACAATTTCTGAAAGCAATACATAGTGAATAAGTTTACCACAGAACTTCACACTTTGTAATCGAAAAAAGTTTCCAAAAATACCATCCCTTAACTTCTTCCACTGCCTGTTCGACAAAAAACTTTTTATTGTTTCCTTATACTGTAAATCTCCTTTCCAATAGCTCATTAAATTACGCCAAACATCAAACTCGAACACACTATCTCCTTCCATTAGCACACTACAAAGAAGGAAAAAGAACATAAAATATTAGGACTAAAAGATTAGGACTTACAGTTACAAGTTGAAAACTTCAGGGCACTTGGTCCTGAACTTATAGTTTCAAGTTAAAAAGTTAAGGGCAGACAGTCCTTAAAGCCCTTAACTTATAGTTTCAAATTCAAACGTTAAGGACAATAGGTCCTGTACTTCAACTTTCAAGTTCAAAAGTTAAGGACACTTGGTCCTTAACTTATAGTTTCAAGTTGAAAAGTTAAGGACACTTGGTCTTTAACTTCAAGTTTCAAATTCAAAAGTAAAGGACACTTGGTCCTTAACTTTCAATTCCAAGTTCAAAAGTTAAGGATAATAGGTCTTGTACTTCAACTTTCAAGTTCAAAAGTTAAGGACACTAGGTCCTTAACTTATAGTTTCAAGTTGAAAAGTTAAGGACACTTGGTCCTTAACTTCAAGTTTCAAGTTCAAAAGTAAAGGACACTTGGTCCTTAACTTTGAATTCCAAGTTCAAAATTTAAGGACAATAGGTCCCGAACTTCAACTTTCAAGTTCAAAAGTTAAGGACACTTGGTCCTTAACTTCAAGTTTCAAGTTAAAAAGTTAAGGACAGGCAGTCCTGAACTTATAGTTTCAAATTGAAAAGTTAAGGACACTTGGTCCTGAACTTCAAGTTTCAAGTTCAAAAGTAAAGGACACTTGGTCCTTAACTTTGAATTCCAAGTTCAAAAGTTAAGGACAATAGGTCCTGAACTTCAACTTTCAAGTTCAAAAGTTAAGGACACTTGGTCCTTAACTTATAGTTTCAAGTTGAAAAGTTAAGGACACTTGGTCTTTAACTTCAAGTTTCAAATTCAAAAGTAAAGGACACTTGGTCCTTAACTTTCAATTCCAAGTTCAAAAGTTAAGGATAATAGGTCTTGTACTTCAACTTTCAAGTTCAAAAGTTAAGGACACTAGGTCCTTAACTTATAGTTTCAAGTTGAAAAGTTAAGGACACTTGGTCCTTAACTTTGAATTCCAAGTTCAAAATTTAAGGACAATAGGTCCCGAACTTCAACTTTCAAGTTCAAAAGTTAAGGACACTTGGTCCTTAACTTCAAGTTTCAAGTTAAAAAGTTAAGGACAGGCAGTCCTGAACTTATAGTTTCAAATTGAAAAGTTAAGGACACTTGGTCCTGAACTTCAAGTTTCAAGTTCAAAAGTAAAGGACACTTGGCCCTTAACTTTGAATCCAAGTCCCCCCCCCTTTTAATTATCCCCTCACCCCCAATCCCTAATCATTCCCCTCTAACCGGCTGCCCCTAAATACTCTCAACCTCCCTTATTTTTCAACTAAACCCTAGCTGCCTCCCCCCTAAATCCTTCTCCTAATCCCACCAAATATGGGATTTGATTGCCATATTCTTGCCATATTGGACCTCTTTTGGTATTTTTTGTTCTCTTGTGGTGTTACCTAAGTGCTTGCCTAAACATGGCAAGCAGATCTCTTTCGAAATCGAACCAAAATGGTTCAAGTCTCTGATTTTAGCGTTATTCTGTTTATATACGTTCAAGGCTACTGTGTCAGTTCGATTTTTGTTTAGATTCTACTGATTTTCACTTTCCTTAAAAACTATGGTTTACAGATCTTTCTCTTAAATTGATTTTCAGACCGGTTTGCATGTTTATTTTCCTTGTTTGTTGCTTAAATTACTCTGTTTCCTTATTTGTTGCTCGATTTTTACTACTATATAAATCCCTCCCCCATTATCTCTTGGACAGACTTTTGAATCGCTAAAGTTTCCCCTAAAACTAAGGCTTTTTCACTCTGTTGTTCATCTATCTTTTGTTCTATTTTGGCTCTTGGCCGACTGAAAGCCAAGGCCACCAGATTTCCTATTTTCTCGACCTTTCTTGGGTGTGAGCATTGCCCTGGGTTCTTTGAAGCCCTTGGGAACTTGACGCATCTAGGGTTCTGGGTTATACCACTATGTTAACATTCAAGGCGATTATGTTCTTTTTTTTATCTACTTGTTGATCAATAACTGGTTAGTTCTCGACCTTTACAATGTTCATTCTCTTATGTTCTAATTAGCATATCCATGCCTATGAAATTTCATGACTTAATGTATTTTGTAGGCTCTCTCTATGTTTGATTCTGCATATGATATGAACATCTCTAGCATTGACTCATGCCTAAACTGTTTGTTTTAAATGTATTTGTGTTTAACTTAGGCAATTTGGACAGTTTGGAGTTCGTTTAGCTAATGTATTGGTACTTTGAGTGTTTAACTAGTCGTGTGACATCCGTGTGTTTTCTGCCTTGTCTTGAACTTCTATAGTAACTGATTTGCCTATGTGATATGCCCTAATTTATGTTAAAACCCTCACTCTAGTTTCAATTTTCTCCTATAATCATTCTATCACTTAATGTTCTTGCCTTGATCAATTTTGTACCCTTAGCAATTAGGTGAAACATGTCAGAATGGTTTTCTTAAGTTGTGTACCCTATAATATCTGATTCTGCTTGCCTCATTGGTATAAGTTGCACTGTCTAATCTCTGGTGTTAGCATAATTTGATCCTTTAGACTGTAACTTGTTATTTTAGTGTTTATTTGTTGTCTTACTGGCATGATGTTCCCCTACTTATTAATGTGTATATTATATCTCGCATTTTCGTATGTTAAAGTTTCATCTTCAGTTAATCGATGTAGACTCGGGGATGAGATTGGTTAACGTATTTATGCTATTTATAACAAGCAATAAGTAAGTGCCATGAAGGATAAAGGGTACACGAATAAAAGAAAATGAGCTTCACTGAAGGTTGTCGATTTGTGATAAAATACGGTCCTAGCTATAATACCTGATATTTATGGACTAGTACCATACAAGGTACCATTTGACCGTGATAGTATGATGTATAAAGTATATTAAAAATGAGTAGTCTTTTAAGTAATTTGAGATAATTTTTAATTATGTAGGTAATTGGTTAATTATCGGGTAACAGGACATTTCCTAATTAACTACTAAGTTATGGATAAAGATTAAAATCCCCCC
>ML418939.1:15489-52295 GCA_005239525.1 Nicotiana knightiana | reverse complement strand
AAAAACCCCCCCCCCCCCCCCCCCCGTGGCAGCAATCCACTTCTTAATCAAATGACTCTTGGTCATTTTTGGTTAGGTGGCAAAGTAATGTGTTAACTAAAAGACACTTCATTTCTCATATTCTGAATAACACAACACTTCATTTCTTATATTTTGTATACAAAAGCACTACAATCAGAACATTAACAATTCTTACAAGTTTTCAACAAAACTTCTTGCAACCAAACGATTCCAACGAGAATTATTAGAACCTTAGCAATGTAAATTTTTGCGGTTCTAAAGGAGTACGGTGCAACCTTTTTCAAGAATATCATACGGATTTTCTCTACTCCAGGTATGTTAAGGTTATCTCTTCTTTCCTTTTGGCATGATCTAAATGATACAAAAAGAAACGAGCAAACACACAACTTTCATAAACGACTCTATTCATAGAAATACTAGAGGTCTCTATGTTCTTGATGCCCCATGTGACGTATTATTATATCTTCTGTTCATGGGTCTCAAAATAATACGCAGTTGATAAAGTTTATTCGAAAAGAATATTGACATTATTACCATATTTTCATGCATTTCATTCATTTATACATGTACATTGACCCATGACCAGATGGTGTTATATACGCGTATTTATATGTATATGTATGTATATGGGATATGGGAAAAAGTTACGGCGTTATATACGCACCACCACCTGATCAGTTGGTATATGTTGATGATTTTGCCACAGTGGCCGAGATGATATGATGGGATGCCCTCAGAGGCTTTATGATATTATGTATACCTATACCTATGCATGACACGACATTTACACGCACGTTCATGGTATTACAAATGTTTCAGGATTTACAAAGTGGTTTAGACTTACAGTCTGAATTCTTTATTCCATGTTTCATCTATGTATGTTATGTACTGATTTTCATGCCTTACATACTCAGTACATTATTCTTACGGACGCCCTATGTCCCGGGGCCTGCGTTTCATGCCCGCAGGTGCAGATAGGCAAGCTGACGGTCTCCCTTCTTAGGATCCTTGGTCAGCGAGAGTTGGTGTGCTCCACTTGATCTGAAGCTGCCTTTTTGATTTTGGTAGATATGCTTGTATACATATATGGGTATAAAGTGGACCACTCCCGTCCTTGTACAATTATATTTTCTATTAGAGGTTTGTAGACAGTTATGTACAGTTGTATAGTATGTGGCCTTATCGGCTTCGAGTTTTGGGTATATTGTTGTCTATAGCAGCCTCACAGGCTCTCCCACTGTATTCGGCATGTATATGTACATATGTATTTTGAATATTTTTCCCTCACGTATGTTATTCATGTTTATAACTTAGACGCATGCTTAAGGATGTTCGACAGGTAGGACTCGGGCATCCGTCGCGGCCCACCGGTTTGGGTCGTGACAGTGTAATCCCAAAATCCATAATCCCTCTTTGCTTCTTATAGATGTACCCTGTCCCAATGTGCTAATCATGGACTTGCAACATTAACCTGTCTTGAGTTTGTGTACCCTATGTGTTTGATGTTTTTATTATGTAATCATCTTTTGCAATGCTTGTTTTTAAAAACTGAAATGCACTCCCTCAAACTCTGCTACTTGACTACTATTTTCATTGGTTGTTTACCCAATTCTAAACCTACAATTATTGGTCGGCTCAAATCCAAGGCCACTAAAGCTTTCTCTATTAACCTCTCTAGTGTGAGCACTGTTCGGGGTCCACTTTGAGACCCTTATGAACTCTGACACACTAGGGCCTGAGGTTCTTTGGCCATGTTCCTGACTACTCAATTCTGCCCCTCTTTATGCCTCTGCAAGTGATTGTTTTTCTAGATCCTATGATCAAACCATGGTTGTTGGGTTTGGTTCGAGTTCTCCTATGTTTTTTGGGCTATGTTGATATCTGTGTGGAGAAAGAGTTTAGTTGAAGGCCTTGCAGGGTTGGGTACCTTTTGGGCCTGTCTTGGGCCTACTATAGTTATTTGTATCACTTTGTAATTTTATTCACTATTGGGCCTGTAACAATTCTGTAATAACTATTGGGGTATTAGTGATGTTGGGGAAAACAGGTCTATTCTAATGTTTGCATGAAAGGGTAGAAATCCTGCCTATAGGTACTGAGTGTTTGATTTTTCTCAACATGCTCTATTTCTATATGTTTGTTAGATAACAGGCCTATAGGACACCCGTTCACATGTTCCACTCCCACACGTTATTACCTGCCTATTATGTTGCAACATAGTGATTATTTGTTCAAATTGCTCTATGTTAGATACAATGCCCATAGGATAACGTTGAGTAATAAATACATGCTCTTCACAATATTCGCGTAGATATCATGCCTATAAGAATATAATTAAATTGGCTACTATTACTGTTATTCCCATTGTATTGCTCTCCTAGAAAGCATGCTTATAGGAACAAAAGGATATAGAACCAGTTTCAATTGCCAATTCTTAGAAATCCTGCCTATAGGATCCGGTTGCTCACCCAGAAAGTATGCTGATAAAATCAACGCCGGCAATTTTGAACTATCAAACTATTTCACTGTCTTATTGCGTAAACAATTTAGAGATTATGCCTGTAGGATTTGTAATACTTACGATCTGCAAATTCATTTTCCTAAGGAAACAACACTGCCTGTACGTTTAAAATTCATAATCACATAGAAGCCATGACTATAAGATTTAAGGACTCTATTTCATCTTAATTCTGAAATTTGCCTACTGCCTTCTAGGAACCTGTTTGCGTGCATTTGTTGCTTACATGTGGAGGCTAACTTGAGCCATTTATTGTATTTATGTGCAGTCCTACATGTTTTGAATGTCACTTAGATTTATCATTTTGAGCAACCTGAGTAAAGTCTAGAACCATCCAATAGTAGGTCCAAGGCCTCCTGGGCCATAGGCATGGGATGGGTAGTGCGCGCATAAGGCACGATTTTGAATATACTAGTGCGCTTTAGGTAAAAACTTAAAGATAGTAATCAGGTAGCAGGAGATGGCAGTCTGTGCCCGCTAAATAATATGAGTAACACCCCATCTCGAGGGAGTTACAAAGTATTATTTATGTTGCACGGGGTGATCCTTTAGGCAAAAAACTTAGGATCCCCTCCCCCCCGTCTTTTCTTTGAATCAAGCGTTTGTATTTACTCAAAGTCTTTTAATAATAAATTTTCCCAAATTTCTTGCTCTCTTTGTCTTTGTTTATCTGACTAATTCATATAAATCGTGTTCGGCCGGGACCCACAGTTGTGGACCTCGAAGAGTGCCTATCACCTTCTCTTCGAGGTAATTTCGATCCCTTACCCGATCTTTGGTGACGCAAACTAGTAAACTCGAGTCATATGTATATAGGTGCCCTAACACACCTTAAAACCATTAGGTGGTGACTCTCCCTTTTAATACTTCCTTAAAAGAGTTGTCACATGTCGAAACTCGATTTTGCGTGAAAAAGAGGCACGACCTGAGGTACTTCAAGAAGAAGTTCTGGAATTGCAAATGCAACTTAATAGCATGCGCAAGTCCACCAGTCACAGTTCTGCCAAGTCTAACCAGGAGAATTACAAGTCAACTGAAAAAGGACTAATTAGAACTGAGTCCACAAGTACTAACACAAGTGGAAGATAAAAAAATGGATCTGCCCTATGTATCACTACTGTAATAAAAGTGGACATACATACTTTTTTTGTCGATTTCATAAATCTAATATTTCAGGATGGATTTGGAAACCCAAAAACAATCATGATCTTAGTAAAACTAACCAACAAGGACCCAATCAAGCTTGGGTACCTAAAAGAAAGTGATAATTCTATTTTGCAGGAACACCACAAGAAGAGTCGCAAAGGAAAATTGTACTTAGATAGTGCGTGTTCCAGTCACATGACAGGTGACAAAAATCTATTCACAAAAGTTACAAAGATAAATGGAGGAAGTTTCAAATTTTGGAATGACTCAAAAGGAAAGATAATTGGCAGTGGCACAATTCCATTCAATAACAATTGTGATATTACTGAAGTGTATCTTGTATATGAGACATGTAAAATAATACTGCCAGGAAAAAGATATGGAAATGTTTATATTCTTGATGATTTTGAAAATCTAGATAGTCACATATACTTAGCATCTATATCTGATGATCCATGGTTGTGGAATAAGAACTTGGTCATAGAAGCATGCATCTTACTGAGAAACTCTCCAAGCCTGATTTAGTTATTGGTCACCCTAAACTTAACTTTTCTAGAAATCCTGTATGTGATGCATGTCAAATTGGTAAACAAACCAGAAACTCCTTCAAAAACAAAGACATTATGTCTACCACCAAGCCTTTACAATTGCTTCATATGAACTTGTCTAGACCCACCAGAACTACTAGCATAGGAGGAAAACAATATGATTTTGTTATTGTTGATGACTACTCACGTTTTACATGGTGATATTTTTATCTCACAACGATGAAGCTTTAAAAATTTTGAGATTTTTTGTAAGAGAGTTGAAAAAGAATAGGAGTATCTTATTACAACTATTCAAAGTGATCATGCAGGAGAATAAGCAGAGCGTCTAAAGATTTCTGCAATGATCAAAGATATACTTACAACTTCTCAGCACCAAGATCACCTCAACAGAATGGAGTATTTGAGCGAAAAATAGAATTCTACAAGATATGGCCAGGACTATGACATTGGAATATTCCTTGCCAAACCATTTTTAGGCAGAAGCAGTAAGCACAACTTGCCACATTCTCAATAGATGTCTTATAAGACCTATCTTCAAGAAGACTCCATATGAACTATGGAAAGGTAAACGACCCAACATAGGTTATTTCCATCCCTTTGGCAGCAAATGCTTTATCCAGAACGACAATAAGGATAATCTTGGAAAATTTGATCCAAGAAGTGATGAAGGTATTTTTCTGGGTTATTCCATTAACTGTAGATCTTTTAGAGTTTATAATAAACACACTTTACCTGTAGAAGAATCAGTGCATATCATATTTGATGAAAACAACACTACGACCGAGAAAGGAATTATTGTAGGTGATGAAGATATCAGTCAAGAAACACCACAGTTAAGAAAGCCTCAAGAGTCGACTGATAGGCTAGACGGGGTCACAAAGTCAACAAATGAACCTGTCAACAGTCAACCAGAATCACAGAATGAGGCAACTACTCATACGAGTGCAACACGTCCAAATGAGTGGAGAAGTGAACCGTAATTCCCTCAAAAGTTTATCATAGGAGATCCAAGTGAAGGAATGAAAACCAGGGTAGCTCTAAAGAAAAAGGAAAATGTAGCACTCATCTCCTAGATCGAACCAAAGAAGGTTGAGGAAGCCCTAAAATACTCCATCTGGGTACAAGCAATTTAGGAAGAAATCGATCAATTTGACAAGATCCAAGTTTGGAAGTTGTTGCCTAAACCTGCAGATGCTACTGTAATTGGACCAAAATAGATTTTCAGGAATAATCTCAATGAAGATGGAAAGGTTGTGAGAAACAAAGCCAGATTAATAGCTCAAATCTACTCACAGCAGGAAGGAATCGACTACGAAGAAACCTTTGCACCAGTAGCTTGACTAGAGTCTATACGGATTCTTCTTGCATATTCATCTTCAAATGGTTTAGACTTTCTCAGATGGATGTCAAAGTGCCTTTTAATGGCTTTATTGATGAGGAAGTATATGTTTAATAATCTTTTGGTTTTGAAGACTCCAAATTCCCTTACCATGTGTATAAGTTGACTAAAGCTCTGTGTGGACTCAAACAAGCTCCACGAGCCTGGTACGAAAGGCTTAGTTAATTTCTACTTGATCATGGGTTTATAAGAGGTAAAGTAGATGCCACACTATTTATCAAAAGACCATCAGAAGGTAATCTTATTATTCAGTTTATGTTGATAATATTATCTTTGGTAGTGCTAACCCTCTTTTGTGCAAGGAATTTGCTAGTCTTATGCAAAGTGAGTTTTAAATGAGCATGATGGGAGAGCTTACGTTTTTCCTTGGACTTCAAATACAACAATCTAAAAAAGGAACGTTTGTGTTCCAGACGAAATATACAAATGAGCTAATTCAAAAGTTCGGTATGAGCGGTGCCAAAGCAATTGGTACACCAATGAGTCCGTCAACAAGTCTTGACAAGGATGAAAAGGGAAATCCAGTCGATGAAACGAAATATCATGGAATGATTGGCTCTTTGCTTTACTTAACTGCCAGTCGACTAGATATTATGTTTAGTGTATGTAAATGTGCCAGGTTTTAGTCATCTCCTAGGGAGTCGCATCTGAATGCAGTAAAGAGAATAATTCGTTACCTCATCGGAACTACTTCTTATGGACTATGGTATCAAACGCTCTAACAATTTTAAACTGGAAGGTTTTTCAGATGCCGATCTTGCATGTGATAAGAAAGACATAAAAAGCACGAAGTGGAACATGTCAATTACTGGGAAAAGCATTAATATCATGGAAGAGTAAGAAACAAGTCTCAGTTGCATTATCTGCAACAGAGGCTGAATATATTGCCATTGGATGATGCTGTGTACAATTACTATGGATGTCTCATCAGCTGGGTGACTATGAACTATTTTTCAAACCTATTCAAATATTTTGTGATACCTCTAGTGCTATAAGGAATCATGTGCAGCATTACAGGGATAAGCATATAGAAATCAAACATCATTTCATTAGAGATCATATCCTCAAAGGATACATAGAATTATCATTTGTTGGCACCACTAATCAATTAGTTGACATTTTCACTAAGCCTTTACTTGAAGATAGATTTTGCTCCCTAAGAGAATTACTTGGTGTTATTTCTCTTGATCATAAAGTTTAGTACCTATGTGTTGGTTGTAATTCTTGTGTGTCTAATGTTTTTAATTTTGTTTTTTGTGTAAGTACGCATTAATTTTAGCGCCTCTGATTTCCCTCTCTTTTCCCATCAGTCGCAGCTTTCAAGAAAGGAAATCAATCATCATGACTGAAACCCTTTCCTTTCCTTCACTCAACCGTTAAAATCATGTATTTTTAATCCTCTGAACAACTATTGTCTATCTTCATTGTTCTTATCGCTCAGAAACCATTCTAAAAAAATCCTTCAAACTCCTTCTCAAAACTTTTCCATGGCTAAACACTCCAATAATTCGTCTACCTCCACTAGGAAAAGTACTCGTTCCAAGGGAAAACCCTCTTCTCATCCCCTAGAACAAGTAGACCTAGGGTTTAACCACTCAGAAGAGTTTGCCTCTTCTCAGGCAGAACTATCCAACCACTCTCACCAAATAAGATAAAAAGCCCTTTGTATACGATAAAACCGGGGAAGGCCGATTTTAAGGCTTCTACAGGGCTTCGAGCCTCGATCTCGATTGTATCAGAGTAGAATTCAAAGTTCAACCCTGAGGTGCATTCCTCGAGGAAGTATTATGATGGATCGATATACCTCGAGTCAAGGTAAATATCGAACACCATCATGGAAAAGCGGAAAATTCCCAAAAGGCACGTGGTTAAAGCTGACCAAGTCCGCAAGAATAGTACAAGTCCGTACCGTGACATTAAATAGTTGTACCAACTGCATTTCTTTGTAATAATTACACATGTACTATGTTGGGATTTACCCTCTTATATAAAGGAGATCCTTGTCATTTCTTAACACATATGATATTCAATACAGAACAAGAACATTCTCTGCTCTCTAACTCAAACATTCTCTATAATTGTTCCATTGATTTATTGCCTTTCATTTATTATGTTCATTAATTACTCTTCATTTATTGCTCATTATTGATCATAAATGGCCATCTTCGAGGCCCATTAAGCTTTTAATCCTTCATCGATCGCCTCCCTATCGAGCACCCGAGTTCAACTCCGAGGCCAATTTCGGCCAGCTCGAGACCCCGTCTCATAACTGCTTGGTTTGAACAATTCCATTATACTTTGCTCTTATCTCATTTTTTTTAACTCTAACTTAGCATCTATTGCCTAAAACAACTAGTATTAAAATAAATCATATATTTTTAGAACCACAAAATCAGATATAATTGTAATTATCATTTTCACGGTAAATAGTTTGGCGCCCACCGTGGAGCTAAAAATAATAGTGATTGTTTTAGTGCCGGTTTTATGAAAAAACAAGTTATTGTTTACACTTTTTCTTGCCCAAGAATCTTTGATTTCAGGTCAAATTGTCTAACTCGGTGAATGCGCATGAAAATGACGGCATTGAACTCCATAGAGAGAACGGTGCAGCTGCCTCAGGCGCCAGTGTACCATCGCAAAACTATGGAGGAGCACCAGTACAAATCCACGTTGATGAGGGCTCACAAAAAGATCTGCATGTCAGTATAAGCTCCCATACAGATGGAAGTGTGCATGGAGAAGACCGACACGAAGCGCAGAGAACTCCCGCTCGAAAAGAAGCAGCCCAATTGATCAACAAAAGGCATTTTCAAGAATTTCTCGACGATCGAGCCAAGAACACTTCCTAAAAGGAGAATCAAATAGGAAGAATGGGCCAAAATAACCCCAACACACCATTCACATGATTATTGGAGAAACTGATGTCCCGCGAGGACCCATGTTCAAACGGGCCAAAGTGTCCATCACAACGGAAGAGCGAACTCAAATTTATATGCTTGAAGGAACTGTTGTGTTCAGAGAAAAAGATATTAAAGCCTTGTCCTAACCACATAATGATGGACTGGTAATTTATTTTCTCTTAAATAACATTCAAATTAAACGTGTGCTCGTGGATCCGGGTAGCTCGGACAATATAATCTAATCGAGGGTAGTGGAGCAGCTCAAACTGATCGACCAAATAATACCCGATTCTCGATCATTCAATGGCTTTAACATGACGAGCGAAACGACGAAGGGGAAATCATCCTCCCAGTCAATGTGTCTGGTACAGTTCAGGATACCAAGTTTCATGTCATCAAGGGTAACACGAGATACATCTCCCTGCTTGGAAGGCCATGGATACACAGCATGAGGGCGGTACCATCGACTCTCCATCAGATGTTGTAGTTCCTAACTAAAGATGGCGTAAAAATGGTGTAAGGAGAGCAACATGCAGCAAAGGAAATGTTTGCAGTACACGGCATGGTACCAGCGGCCATATACTCCACCTCGGAGGGGTCAGAGGATAAACAGGTCCCCGAGGATGATGAAGAAGACTTCCTAACTCCTCGAACCTTCGTTTCCCCCGAAGAATCAGACACAACAAAATCAATGGTCGAAGAACTGGAGAAAGTTGTTTTGATATAACATCTCCCAGATCAAAAGGTATACCTGGGAAGGGGATTAATCCCCGAACTCAGGAAGAAACTCATTCAGTTTCTTATTAACAACATTGATTGTTGTTCTTGGTCCCACTTAGTCAAGACAGGGATCCCACCAGAAATAACCACCCATCAGCTAAGCATCGACCCCAGGTTCAAACCGGTGAAGCAAAAAAGGAGGCCTCAGTTCGAGGTAAAACATGCGTTCGTCAAAGACGAGGTAACAAAACTCCTCAAAATAGGGTCCATCAGGGAAGTAAAATATCCCGAATGGTTGGCCAATGCAGTAGTAGTTCCCAAAAAGGGGAAAAAATTAAGAATGTGCATAGATTATAAAGACTTAAATAAAGCATGCCCTAAAGATTCATTCTCTTTGCCCAACATCTATCGCTTGATTGATGCCACGGCTGGCCACGAGATCCTCACCTTTATCGATGCCTACTCCCGGTATAATCAAATTCAAATGAACCCCGAGGATAGGAAAAAAACTTCGTTCATCACGAAGTATGGCACATACTGCTACAATGTAATTCCCTTCGGGCTAAAAAATGCAAAGGCCACGTACCAACACTTAGTTAAGAAGATGTTCGAACATCAAATAGGCAAATCCATGGAAGTTTACATTGATGACATGCTAGTTAAGTCCATGTGCGTAGAGGACCATTTGACTAATTTGCATGAAACTTTTGACATCCTTATAAGCTACAACATGAAGCTCAACCCCGAGAAATGCACCTTCGGCGTAGGTTCGGACCAATTTTAAGGCTTCATGGTATCAAACATGGGGATTGAAATCAACCTCGAAAAAATCAAGGCCATCGAAGAAATCATTGTGGTAAACAATGTGAAGGCTGTACAACGGCTGACCGAGCGGATAGCGGCGTTAGGCCGATTCATCTCGAGGTCATCAAATAGGAGCCATCACTTTTTCTCCCTACTCAAAAAGAAAAACAACTTTGAGTGGACTTTGGAGTTCCAGCACACCTTGGAGGAGTTAAAGCGGTATCTCTCAAGACCGCCTTTGCTCCACACCCCAAAGGAGGACGAAACGCTATACTTGTACTTAGCAGTGTCCGAGGTAGCGGTAAGTGGCGTGTTGGTCCGAGATGAGCAAGGTATACAATTCCCTATCTAATTTATCCACACTTAGATAAATTAGCTCTTGCATTAATAAGTGCATCTCGAAAATTGAAGCCTTATTTTCAATGTCACCGTATATGTGTTTTAACGACATATCCTCTTTGAAATATATTGCATAAACCCAAATTATTAGGCCGACTGGCCAAATGGGCCATCGAACTCGGGGGATATGATATCGAATATCAGCCCCGAACGACTATCAAGTCCCAAATTTTGGCGGACTTCGTGGCCGACTTTACGCCCGCCCTTGTGCCCGAGGTAGAAAAAGAAATTTTACTAAAAACGGGCACAACATCAGGGGTATGGACCTTATTCACCGACGGTTCCTCGAACATGAAAGGATCCGGGCTCGGCATAGTTCTGAAGCCACCTACGGGTAGCTTGATTAGACAATCTATAAAAACTGCAAAGTTGACTAACAATGAAGCTGAGTATGAGGCTATGATTGTAGGTAGGTCTCGAGCTGAACAAAATTCTTAGGAGAGGAAGTCATCGAAGCAAAATGTGATTCCCTTCTGGTAGTAAATCAGGCAAATGGGAGCTTCAAGGTTCGAGAGGACAGGATGCAACGATACCTAGACAAACTTCAAGTCACTTTGCATCGCTTCAAAGAAAGGAATTTGGTCCACATACCTCGAGAGAAAAACAGTGAGGCCGATGCACTCGCAAACCTGGGATCATCCGTCGAGGAAGATGACATACTCCATGGGGCTGTTGTTCAGCTATCCAAATCGGTGATTAAGGAAGGCCATGCCGAAATCAACTCCACCGGCGCCAGGTAAAGCTAGATTTATTTTATTTATGACTGACTACTTCTCAAAATGGGTGGAAGCACATCCCTGCGAGAAGATAAGAGAAAAAGAAGTCATCGACTTCATCTGGGATCACATCATGTGCAGATCCGGGATCCCCTCCGAGATTATGTGTGATAACTGGAAGCAGTTCATCGGAGGCAAAGTAACAAAGTTTTTCGAAGATCACAAAATCAAAAGGATCCTATCGACGCACTACCACCTATGTGCAAATGGTCATGCCGGGTCCACAAACAATACCATTATTCAAAACTTGAAAAAGAAGTTAGAAAATGCGAAAGGAAAATGGAGAGAAATTCTGCCCGAGGTGCTATGGGAATATCAGACAACCTCTAAATCGAGCACAGGAGAGACATTGTTCTCTTTGGTATATGGGTCCGAGGCTTTGATACTGGTCGAACTCGAAGAGCCAAGTGCCATATTTCGACATGCCACCGAGGACTCAAACAATGAGGCCATGACTACAACCCTCGAACTATTATATGAAAAGCGAGAAGCTTCACTGTTCCGGATGGCCGCCCAAAAACAAAGGATCGAAAGATACTATAACAGGAGAACAAACCTCTGACATTTCGAAATCGGGGACTTAGTCCTAAGGAAAGTCACCCTAAACACTCGAAACCCTAATGAAGGGAAGATGGGCCCAAGCTGGGAAGGACGTACCACATCCTTGGAGTAATCGACAAAGGGTCCTACAAACTCGGCACCATGGAAGGCGAGCAAATTCCAAACAATTGGAACATATCAATGCTCAGACGCTTTTATTGGTAAGGTATAACTTTCTCCCTTTTTCATTTTGTGCTTCACACTAATTTTTTACAGGTGTCCGATGGAAGACACCGCAACACCCTTCGACTTGAAGACCTTGGGTTTTAAAAACATGTGTTGCGCTCTTTTTCTCTCATATTGGATTGTATCCCAAATTTTTTTTACCGACGAGGTTTTTAACGAGGCAACATGCATATGCTACCTAAGGAGAACTCATCAAGTATTCAAGGCTTCTCTTCTATCAACCTCAAATATTGAGGGGCATCCCTCCAAGATATCACCTCCTCAAAGATATTAAATTATGCCAAAGAGGGTCTCGACAGGAGAACGATGTATCGGACCAAACGGTCAAATGAACCGTGTCCACATAGAATAATCAAACCCTCAATGGCGAAAACATGTGTACTTGTACCAAGTAATCGAAGGAGAATATTTTATCATCAAAACACTTCGCGCTTCAAAGAAGTTTGCTATTTTCAAAAGAAACGACCCAGGGCCAAAAATTTCCCGAACACTCGGGGACTGACATCAACAACTCGAAGCCGTAAGACCTCAGGGCCGGAAACTTCAAGCTCATAAGCCCTCAATGAGGCAATATCCCATATGTAAGACCTCAACGAGGCATGCTCAAACTTGTAATCCCTCAACGAGGCAACGCTAAATCTGTAAGACCTCAACGAGGCATGTTCAAATTCATAAGCCCCATATGAGGCACCAATGTAAGCCCTCCATGAGGCAATATCAACAATGTAAGCCCTCCATGAGGCGATATCAACTATGTAAGCCCTCCATGAGGCAATATCAACAATGTAGGACCTCCATGAGGCAACATCAAGTTTATAAGACCTCAATGAGGCAACATAAAAAAGTTTGCTATTTTCACAAGGAACGACTCCAAAGTCAAAAACTTTCGATGTCCCGGGGACTGTCATCGACAGTCACCCCATCGAGCCATCAAAAACTCGAAGCCGTAAGACCTCAGGGTCGGCAACTTCGAGCTCATAAGCCCTCAATGAGGCAATATCGCATCTGTAAGACCTCAAGCAAGGAATGTACAAACATGTAAGACCTCAAGCAAGGCATGTACAAATTTTTAAGACCTTAAAAAGGCATAATCCCGATATCAAAGTCAAGGCTATATATTCGAACTTGTAAGACCCCTAAAAAGGCACACCTTCGATATTGACGCCGAGGCTATCTCACTCGGGGAATAAAAGGTTATGGCCAAATACAATGACCACGGTCATAAGGCTCCGGCCAAACCAACGCGACTCGGAGACGTCCGACCGTCGCCATAAAATCACAGGCCTCCAATTACTTCAAAAATACTTTGAAAAGAACCAGTTAATCAGGCTACCCTCTAAATAAGCAAAAGAGCTTCGATCATATCAGCTCCAATAATGAAAAGGCTTCGAAAATTCAGCCATCGAGCGAAACCTTCCGAGGTGCTCATTTATCATCACATAACGACTCATAATTGAGGTTCTTTCAAGCCGTCGAAGAGTCAGAAGAACACAAAAACTTCAAAAAGTCTTTAACGAGGGAAAACTATAGCTATATTAAAGGTCGTAGTGACCCAATGCGTAAGAGCCTAAGCACCAACTGTATTAAAGGTCGTATCGACCCAACGCGTAAGAGCCTAAGCGCCAGCCATATTAAAGGTCGTACCGACCCAATGCGTAATAGCCTAAGCGCCAGCCTAAAGAGCCTCAGGGCCGATTTATAAACCTAAGGGTCGATGAGCTCGAGTAAAAACATGACTCGAATACTGAGCCCTAAACGGTTAGCTAAAAGTGCCTAAGGGCCAATGCGTAAGAGCCTAAGAGCCGGCCTAAAAAGCCTCAGGGCCAATTTATATGCCTGAGGGTTTCTTACCTTAAAGTCCAACATATCAGACTAATCATCAACAAGCATTAAAGTCTATTCCAAGAAACCAGGAAAAAACAAAGAGTAACGAGAAGCCTTTTATATGTGATAAAGGTTCACAAAGCATATTTACAAAGCTCAAAGTCGGATCCCTTGCCCAGGTAAAAAGAACAAATAAAAACCTAATCTATCGCCGGGGTGTGTCTTCAACGGCTCCCTCGGAGGTTATGAATTCGACGGCTTGGCCCTCGGCCCCCAGGTCTTCAACGGCTTCTTCCCCCTCGGGGACTGCGCTTTCATCCTCATCATTTTCTGAGCCACTGCTCGAATCATCTTCAGAAGCAAGCAGGGCCATCGATTCCTCTTCTAGGTTATTCACCCTCTCGATCTCAACAGATAAATCGAGCCCCCCTGCATGTATATCCTCGAGAGCCTACCTTAATCGGCCATGTTCCAGGGCTCGGGACAGTTCAATATCGTCCTCCTCAGATGCTTTCCTGGCATGGGCGTTTGCAGCAGCAACATCATCTTTGTACGAGGCTATGAGCGCGTCGGCTTCAACCTTAATTGAAGATAGCGCGGTGAGCGATTCAGCATAGAGGTCCTTATACTTACTACTCTCCGCCCTTGCATGCCGAAGGCGATGCTCAATCGAGGATAACTTCCCTTGGAGGGTATCTCTCTCAGAGGTTATCTCGTTCACACACTAATTAAATCCAAGGATCTCATCATCCCTGACTCTGAACCCTTCCCGCATCAGGGCATCTTTCTCCCTAAGCTGCAATGATCAACCCGAAAGTGTTAAGTGCTGAGATTGGGCAAGAAAAAAAAAAACATACGAAGACTATGTTACCTGCTCATCAAATTCTCTCCATTCCCGAGATACCATTTCTAAACGAGCTCAGAAGTCAAGCATTTCTTCCTCCCTTTTGGCAAAAAGAGCCCTGAGCTCGTCCGCCTATGATGAAAACCTCCTACACTCCCCTCGTAATAGGTCAAGTCAGTCTAAAACTTGGCAGTGGTCCGATTATAAAGAACTTTCTCCTGAAAGCATAAAGGAAGGAGAGTCAAAGAAATAATGATCAAAGCTCGAAGGAATCGACGAAATTACCTGTTTTCAGAGCCTTTCGACTTCCTAAAAAATGAGCAAGGCATTAAGTTCGGTATTCTTCTCGGCCATAGCAAATAGCCCTTCAATTATGTCCTTCCCTCCGAGAGGCACCCCCGCGTCAGAAGATTCTATATTATGGGCATCCCGTATCTCTCTCGGGGAAAATGTTGGAGCCGGTGGAGAATCACCTACATCAATAACCCCGGCTAGATCGATCGGGGCCTTCGGCTCACAACTAGGCTCCCATAACTCATCTACCGAGTGCCCTTCGGCCCGGGGAATATTTTGGCTGTCAACTGGCTCCGGGACATCATCCGACCTACCCTCGAAAACCTCTTCGGCTCGAGGGGGGATGGCATCATTGACTTCTGGTTTAGAATCCCTCGGCTCAACAGTAATCGGCTCAGCAATCCCCCGAGCGTTATCGGGAAATCATTTTTCTCGTTTAAGGTCGCGAAGTTAGCCTTAAAATTTTTCACTCTGCCTTATTTGGCTTCAAGGACTCAGTCGGCGATTCCCTCTTTCTCTTCTTCTCCTCATTTGGTTCTGGGATATCTGCTTCCGCAAGCGGTGCTTCTCTCATCAAAGAGGCCTCCCCTAGGCCTGCATAAGCACATAACATAAAAAGTTAGAATATATTAAGGGGGTGTCTCTTTTAAAGAACTCAGGTATTGCAAGAGGAAAGGACCCACCATGATTTTTTAGCTCCCCATCGGCTCCTGGTCAGGTCGCGCATTACGCGCTCAACATACAGGCAGGTCGAATCGAGATGGCAAACCTAGCTCGAGAGATCCTTAACCGCATCGGGATACCACGTAACAACTACATCATTAAAGGGAGTTAGTTCAAGGGGAAGTTGGTACGAAGGAAAATGAAAAAGCTCAATTAAAGTATTAACTTACGATTCATATTCCATTCCTCAAGGAATGGCATCCTTTAGACTGGAATCAAATCCGAGGTCCTAACTCGAACAAAGTGGCTCATCCACCCTCTGTCCTTGCCTTCATCGGTACAACCAGAGAAAACCTTCGTAGCCCAACATTGAAGCTTAATCAAACCACCATGATAAAGGCGGGACTGCACATTCTAATCAGGTAGTCGAGGGTAAAAGGCATCCCATCGACTATATTTTCAAAATGCCTAATCATGTAGACAGTACACCAAAATGATGGATGAATCTGACCGAGTCACTCGATATCGCTTGCAGAAATCGAGAACCACAGGGTCTATCGACGGCGAGGATGCTCTATCGGTCCTAGGGTAAATGGATAAGTGTATACACTAAGGAAGCCGACTTTATGGATTGTTATGTCTTCCTACCAAGAGGGAATCTCCACTTGCACCGCATCTCTCCGACGTCAGTCGGCCCTCACCTTCTCGATGTTTGTTATTAGGCTAATATACTGGGATATGGGTTCACACCGTCCCGGCTTCGAAGAAGGTTTGTCGACCTTAAAATCAGAGGTTATTTCGCAGGGTCCGGGGATGCATTCCTCGAGACTGGGGGGGGGGTACTGTTGCCTTACCCTTAGAGGAACGTGAAGATGAGGAGGCTTTATCATCTCGGGGAATAGTTTTGGAGGCCTTCGTCATTCCTGCTGAAAGATTTCAAATGAAATGAGAGAAAGCTGATCGAGAAAAGGATGCAAGAAAGAAGTAATGAGAGCTCTTTTTAGAAGGTTAGAAAAAGTAATGAAAGATAAGGGGAAGGAGAAGGAGTACTTATAGGGGCCAACCATGCGCATTGCGGAAAGCTAAAAGAGAACCGACCGCTGTAATCAATTCGAGTCTTTTCAAGAACTCTGCGAATATGGCTTTTGGGCATCTCTCCTATCACATCAGTCGCTTACATGACAAGTCTGACAGAATGATGGAGGCATTGAAAAGTTGGTGAATTCAAATCGTTTCTTGTCTTTTCATTACAAGAAACGCGGGGACTATCTTTATACGGTAAAATCGAGGAAGGGCGATTTTAAGCCTTCTACAGTGTTCCGAACCTCGATTGTATCAGAGCAGAATCCGAAGTTCAACCCTGAGGTGCATTCCTCGAAGAAGTATTCCGAGGAATTGATATACCTCAAGGCAAGGTAAATATCGAAGACCATCATGGAAAAGCAGGAAATTTCCAAAAGGCACGTGGTTAAAGCTGACCACATCCGCAAGAATAGTACAAGTCCGTACCGTGACATTAAATAGATGTACCAGCTGTATTTCTTTGTAATAATTACACATGTGCTTTGTTGGGATTTCCCCTCTTATATAAAGGATACCCTTGTCATTTTGTAACACATATGATATTCAATACAAGAACAAGAACATTCTCTACAATTGTTCCATTGATTTATTGCCTTTCATTTATTGTGTTCATTAATTATTCTTCATTTATTGCTCATGATTGATCATAAAGGGCCATCTTCGAGGCCCATTAAGCTGTTAATCATTCATCGATCGCCTCCCTATCGAGCACCCGAGTTCGACTCCGAGACCAGTTTCGGTCAGCTCGAGACCCTGTCTCATAACTGCTTGGTTTGCACAATTCCATTATCCTTTGATCTTATCTCATTTTTCTTAACTCTCACTTAGCATCTATTGCCTAAAAAAACTAGTATTAAAATAAATCACATATTTTTAGAACCACAAAATCAGATATAATTGTAATTACCATTTTCATGGTAAACACCCTTGGAAAAAGGCATATGGAAGACCCCCATAAATATCTTACCCCCAAGAAATCCAAAGTAGACCTCTCGAGTTCTCTAGAATCCGAACTCAATTTCGAGGATACCCCAAATAGGGATTTCTTTGTTGATCTGAAAGACAAGCCCATATCTCATGGCAGAGTAGTCGACCTTGACGATATGGAGTCCATCAATTGTAAGGTAAAAGATCTGTTTGTTTTTCAAGGATGGTCTAAATTCCTCTCTGTACCCCCTCCCAAAGTCTACGAACCTTTAGTGAGAATGTTTTATGCAAATCTTCACTCTAGCAAGCCTGATAAGTTGGAATCTCTAGTTTTAGGTAAACACATTGTTCTTGATTGTTCCATGTTTGACTCAATCGTTCAGTGTAAGTGCTCCTATTTTCCTATGCTTTTCAAGAATACTTGGCCTAATGATTTTGAAATTTCTTTTGATCAAGAAAAATGTTGTATTGCTGAATGTCCATCTGATTTCCTGCCTAACCCGTTAGGTCCCAGTGATGTTAGTTTTGAAATTCGAGTTCTAGCCCACATTGTTGCAACCAATCTTCTTCCTCGTACTGGATCATTCTCCACCTTCTCTCAATAAGATACCGTTCTTGTCTATTATCTTGTGACCAAACTCAAAGTTAAACTATCTTCTTGGGTCATAAATTTCATGATTGAGAGTGCAGATGATATCACCAGTTTTCCCTATGGTATGGCTATCACCCACATTTTGGAAGCCCACAATATCCCTATCTCAGAATACCCTTTTGTCTCTGTTTCAAAATCCTACAACTCTAGAGCTTTCGCCAGTATGGGGCATATGTGCACTAATGGTTCCTGGGTGAAGAAATAGGAAGGTGAAGTCAAGAACGTTCAGCCTGATTCCAAGATCAAAGCTTCTGTTTCCCATCATAGTGTAAATGATCATGATCTTATGGAGAAACTGACTGCCATTGACAACAAATTGACCATCATCAAGGACCTCTTGCTGCAACTCAATCGCGAACATCAATGCGATCTCCAAGGAGAATGAGTCTGATGTTTCAAAAATGAGGGTTAAAATTCTCAAACTTGGAGAGAATGCATTCAAAGATTTCAAATAAGTACATGACAAAATTGACGGGGTGACAATTTCAGCCAATGCCATCTTTGAACGTCTGAAGGAGGCGATTTGCGATACTCTTACTTATTTTTTGCGTCGTTAGTTGTGGAAGTTTTAAACAATTTTTTATTATTTTGTTATTTTGGAGTGGATAACCAGTTGTCGGATACTTTTCTTTAGTTTTTCTAAACTCTGCATGCCTATAATGTTTTCTTATGATGTGTCTGCTCTACTTTGTTTGCTATGTATGAATATCCCCTCGTTGCTGATGTCGAAAAGGGGAAGAAAAAAGTTGTACATTGCAGGACTATTGGAAACTCCTGTTGAGAGGAATTCGACTGAAGTATATACATCACCTGTTGAGGGGTAGTCGACTACGGGGAAGCCAATTGTTGTTTATATATATCATTTTTTTATCATCAAAAATGGGGAGATTGTTAATTATAGGTTTCAATGATAAAAAATAATATATCACATTTGGTGCAGGATCAAGAAAGAAACTAAAGGAATCAAGCAGCAATACCAGCCAAGAATAGATTAAGGAAATAATCTATTAACGGGAGCTCTAAAAGCAACGCAAGGAGAAGAATCAATGATTAGCAGTGAAAAAGGAAAAAGCAGCGGAGATCCAGAAGAAGAATCAATCAGTGATTCTATAAAATGATTGACGGAAGCTATTACTGGAAAGTCCCAAAGCAAAGGGAAACGAGATCACAAAAGGATGCACTGAAGATCATTGAAGCTAGAAATCAAGGGATCTAGCGGGTATGCCTCAAGTAATGAAGAGATACGCCTAGCGGATGAAAAGCTCGTCAAGAACATAAATCAAGGAAGATCAACCGAAACTTGACCTTATTTTTGGAAAGAATCAATCTATGATTCCTTTCAAGGATCAACTCCCTTGGGTTTGCGATCTCTCAAGATTCACGTCATTCAAGAGTCAAGAAGTCCCCATGAAGTGTATATATACATATGTTCCAGACTTGAAGAAGATATCCTTTGAATAAACCATTTTCACTCCTTTTGTTCTATTCCAAACAAGCATTATATTTCTTATAGATCTACTATGTAATTAGTGAGAGAAGAAAAAGTGATAAACACTGGTGAGGCACTGTATCAAGAAGAGAAAAGTGACATAGCGATCAAATTGTTGGTGTAAAGTTACATCAACCACTCTGTACTCAAGAAACTTTGATCACTGAAAGAGAACACCCTTGCAACCAAAGAGGACTGGAGTAGGATTCACATTGAATCCGAACCAATATAAATTTCTGGTTTCTTTAATTCCTACACTTTATTTCTGCATCATTATTATCATGTTTTTATCTCTAGTCGACTAATTGGTATACTAGTCAACTGCTTGCAGTAAAAATTTTAAATAGGAAACTCACCCCCCCTCTTGTACTTCCAATAGCATCACAATCGAGAACTGATGGAGCAGGAAGTTGTGATACAGATCAGAAGGTATAAGATTGCTCTATGAGACTTAAGAGTTATTATTAACTATCACGACCCATTTTCCCCCTCCGTAAGACGTCTTGACGGCACCTAGTCGCTACGACTAAGTAAGCCTATTAACATTGAAATAACATAAATAAAGAAAATAATGGAACAACTAAGCTTCAATAATTACTATATAATGGAAAACTGTCGCTCGACATATACAAGTAAAACCAATACGTGATTATACACAATACTTTCCAAAAACCCGGAATCACGAATCACAAGCTCTAAAAGGAACTAATCCAACTGACTGCTATACATAAAGTATAAAGAACTAAAGGAGGGAAAGACAGAATAAAGGATATAGGGGGATTATGAGGATCTGCGAGCGCGTGCAGATATACCTTGAAGTCTCCGGTGACTGTTGCGGCTGCACTAATATAAGGTGAATGAGAGGTACATGGATCTGCACACGAAAATATATGCAGGAAGGTCGTGAGTACACCACAATGGTAGTGCCAAGCCTAATCTCGGTCGAGTAGTGACGAGGTCAGGTCCGGGCCCTAGTGGAACATATACATATATATAACAATGAACAAATCATGAAAACACACAGCTCAGAACACAACAGTTTGACAGGAGATCTCCCGGGATACTGTCTCGTAGTCCCAAACGTAAATGTGCAGGGGGATCTCCGAAAATACCGTTCTGTATTCCCAAAGTAAATATGCAAGACAGGTGGATCTCCCGGAATACCGTTCCGTAGTCCCAAAGTAAATATGCAGCATAACAACAAGATTCAGTAATCTTAGCAAGGAGTCTCACAATTTACTCTAAGTGTAAGCTAGGGAAAAGCGGTAAAACAACTAAGAATGTTGCACGCAGTTCAAGTAAATAGTTAAGGCAGATAGGCATGTTTTCTTAGTCTAACATAATGTTACACAAGCTACTAAGTTCAAATAAGAGGAAAGACAGATTTGCTTTTTAATAAAAATTGGGTTTTACAACAAACAACCCATGTACGCACTCGTCACCTCACGTACACGGTGCTAAAATATCAACAACAGTACGAATCCTACGGGGAGTTTCCCCCACACAAGGTTAGGCAAGCCACTTACCTCGAACCAAGATCAAATCAATCTGAAATCACGCTCTTGCCACGAGTATCTGAGTCTGAATGGCCCAAATCTAATCAAAACCAATTGCATAACATAAATACAACTACAAGGAACTAGTCTAATGAACGAAATCAAAGCTAAAGCAAGGAATTGGAAAAATCGCTCAAAAGCCTCCCCGGGCACACGTCTCGGAATCGAGTAAAAGTTACCAAAGAAGAACACACATTCACTCACGAGTTGATTCGTACAAAAATAATCCAAATACGATCCCTAAATCACACTCAAATCTCATATTTTTGGTTGGGGAACTTTTCCCCTAATTTCCCAACTTACTCACTCAAATTCCTAAATTTAATGAAGAAAATAACTATGGATTAAATGAAATCTGATAAAAAATAGGATTAGGAATCGTTATCCAAATATTTCCTCTGAAAAACTCTCGAAAAACCGCCTTCCTCCGATCTTTCAATCGAATTTTGTGATATGAAATTTCAACCCTCGAATCTACCCTTTTCTGCCAGCGATTATCGCTTCCACGATGGGACAGCTGCATCTGCGGTATCGCACCTGCAGAAAACTTAACGCAGGTGCCGACTTCACTTAAGTCCCCAAGGCTCGCATCTGCGAATAGGTGGCCGCACCTGCGTGTGTGCACCTACGGACAATGGTCCGCTTCTGCGGTCCCAGACCGCTCCTGCGGTTCTTCCCCTCGCATCTGCGGGTATCGCAGATGCGGAACACCCCTCGCACCTGCGATCCCAGACCTCCTTCCCATTTCCGCTTCTGTAGTTGCATAACCACTTCTGCGGTTCCATAGCCGCTTCTGCGGCTCCGCACCTGCGACCCAAAGAGCGCAAGTGCGGTTACACCAGATACAACAACATCAACAATCTCACCAAAGTCCATTTCAACCCGTTAAGCACCCTAAAGTCACCCAAGGCCCCCTGGACCTCAACTAAACATACCAACCAATCCTAAAACACCATACAAACTTAGTCGAGCCTTCAGACCACATCGAACAACATCAAAAATACGAATTCAAGCCTAATGAACTTTGAAATTTCTAAATTCTACAAACGACGTCGAAACATATCAAATCCCGTCTGAATGACCTCAAATTTTACACACAAGTCAAAAATGACACTACAAACCTACTCCCACTTCCGGAATTCCATTCCAGGTCCGATGTCAAAATTTCCACTGCCGACCCAAAATCACCAAAATTCCAACTTTTGCCAATTCAAGTTAAGTCTACTACGGACCTCCAAATCATATTCCTGACGCGCTCCTAAGTCCAAAACTTGAATCCAAGGTCGTTACACACAAGTCGACTTCTGGTCGACTTTTCCAACTTAAGCTGTCAATTAAGAGACTAAGTGTCTCAATTCACTTCAAAAACCAATACGAACCCTCCCGACAACATAAAATAGCAGAAAAATATACAGGGAAAGCAGTTAATAGGGGATCGGGGCTTGAAATCTCAAAACGAACGGACGGGTTGTTACATCCTCCCCCTCTTAAAATAATTATTCGTCCTCGAACGAGTATAAAAACATACCTGAAGCTGAGAAAAGATGAGGAAAACGGATGCGCATATCCCGCTCGGTCTCCCAAGTCGCCTCCTCGACCGGCTGACCCCTCCATTGGACCTTTACCAAAGCAATGTCCTTTGACCTTAGTTTTCTGACCTGCCTGTCCAAGATAGCCATTGGCTCCTCAACATAAGTTGGATCCTTGTCCAACTGGATTAAACTGAAACCCAATACAAGAGCTGGATCACCGTGATACTTCCGGATCTTAGAAACGTGGAATACCGGATGAACTCCTGCTAGGCTGGGAGGTAGAGAAATATCATAGGAAACCTCCCGAACACGCCGCAATATATCAAAAGGACCAATGTACCTCGGGCTCATCTTTCCCTTCTTCATGAACTTCATGACGCCCTTCATAGACGATACCCAAAGCAAGACCCGCTCTCCAACCATAAATGCTAAATCGCAAACCTTTCGGTCTGCATAGCTCTTCTGTAAGGACTGGGCTGTGCAAAGTCTATCCTGAATCAACTTCACCTTATCCAGGGCATCCTGGACCAAGTCTGTACCCAAGAATCGGGCCTCGCGCGGATCAAACCAACCCACTGGGGACAGACACCGCCTACCATACAGAGCCTCATACGGTGCCATCTGAATGCTAGACTGATAACTGTTGTTGTAGGCAAACTCCGCAAGTGGAATAAATTGGTCCCATGACCCTCCAAACTCTATCACACAAACATAGAGCATATCCTCTGGAATCTGAATCGTGCGCTTGGACTGCTCGTCTGTATGAGGGTGGAACGATGTGCTCAACTCCACTCTAGTACCCAACTCCTACTGCACGGATCTCCAGAACCGTGATGTAAACTGTGTACCTCTGTTTTAAATGATAGAAACTGGGAAACCATGAAGGCGGGCAATCCCTTTGATGTAAATCTCGGCCAACCTCTCTGAAGAGTAAGTAGTCATCACTGGGATGAAATGGGCTGACTTGGTCAGCTGATCCACAATCGCCCAAATAACATCGAACTTCCTCGAAGTCCAACTACAAAATCCATGGTGATCCGATCCCACGTCCACTCTAGGATCTCTAACCTCTGAAGCTAGCCACCCGGTCTTTGATGCTCATACTTGACCTGCTGAGACACCTGGACACAAACCCAACTATATCCTTCTTCATCCTCCTCCACCAATAGTGCTGTCTCAAATCCTGGTAGATCATCGCAGCACCCGGATGGATGGAATACCGCGAGCTGTGGGCCTCCTCAAGAATCAACTCCTGAAGCTCATCCACATTAGGCACACATATCCAGTCTTACATCATCATCACGCCATCGTCAAACATAGTCACATCTCTAGCATCACTTCGTTGAACTCTGTCCTGAAGGACTAGAAGATGGAGGTCATCATACTAACGCTCCCTGATACGGTCATAAAGAGAAGACCAAGAGACCACGCATGCCAATACTCGGCTCAGCTCTGAAATATCCAATCTCACAAACTGGCTGGCTAAAGACTGAACATCTAACGCTAAGGGTCTCTTTGCTGCAGGAAGGTACACCAAACTCTCTGCCCGGCGACTCAACGCATCGGCCACTACATTGGCCTTCCCCGGGTGGTACAATATAGTGATTTCATAATCCTTGAGTAGATCCAACCACCTCCGCTGACGCAAATTAAGATCCTTTTGCTTGAACAGGTGCTTCAAACTCTGGTGATCAGTGTAGATCTCACAAGGAACGCCGTACAAATAATGGCGCCATATCTTCAAGGCGTGAACAATAGTTGCTAACTCAAGATCGTGGATAGGATAATTCTTCTCATGCACCTTCAAATGTATGGACACGTAGGAAATCACCCTACCGTCCTACATCAACATCGCGCCAAGACCAATCCTCGAGGCATCATAATAGACAGTGTAAGACCCCGAATCTGTAGGCAATACCAATACTTGGGCTATAGTCAAAGATGTCTTGAGCTTCTGAAAGCTCTCCTCACACTCCTCTGTCCACCTGAACGAAGCACCCTTCTGGGTCAGCCTGGTCATAGGTGCTGTAATAGATGAAAACCCTTCTACAAAGCGACGGTAATATCCCTCCAAACCAAGGAAACTACGGATCTCCATAGCTGATGATGGTCTAGGACAACTCTGCACTACCTCCACCTTCTTCGGATCTACCTTGATCCCATCACTCGATACTACGTGGACCAAGAATGCCACTGAGTCAAACAAGAACTCACACTTAGAAAATTTTGCATACAACCTCTTCTCCCTCAAAGTCTGAAGCACAATCCTCAGGTGTTGCTCATGATCATCCCGAGTCCGGGAATACATTAGAATATCGTCAATAAACACAATGACGAAGGAGTCAAGATAAGGATGGCACACACTGTGCATCAAATGCATAAAGGTTGCTGGGGCATTGGTCAACCCAAAAGACATGACAAGAAATTCATAGTGACCATATCTGGTCCTGAAAGCAGTCTTTGGGATATCTGGCTCCAAAATCTTCAACTGATGATAGCCAGAACGCGAGTCAATCTTGGAAAACACCCTGGCACCCTGTAACTGATCAAATAAATCATCAATGCAAGGCAATAGATACCTATTATTCACTGTAACATTGTTCAGCTAGCGATAATCAATACACATATGCATAGAACCATCCTTTTTATTCACAAACAAGACCGGAGCACCCCAAGGTGACACACTGGCCTAATGAAGCCCTTATCAAGCAACTTCTGCAGTTGCTCCTTCAACTTAGGAGGAGCCATACGGTAAGGAGGAATAGATATGGGTTGGGTTCCCGGAAACAAATCAATGCCAATATCAACATCTCTGTCGGGCGGCATGCCTGGAAGATCAGCTGGAAACACATCACAGAAATCTCTCACTACTGGGACTAATTCAATTGTAGGCATATCAATATTGACATCTCTTACATAGGCCAAATACGCATGATGTGTGGCTATAATTCATGGTTTAGCGCCTTACATTTTATGTGCTTTAATGGTAAAAATACACCTCGTTTGAGCATAATGTAGTCTATTTCATGTGTAGATGAATTGGAGATGGAAGCCGAGCTAAATGGATGCATAAACGTCAAAAATGCGCTCAAGAATCAAAAGGAGTGACCCTGGATTTAGCTAGGCTTTAGACATGTAAAGTCAGGTGCTAACATGCTTTAGACACATAAAGCCTGGTCAAACCAGGCGTTATCCAGGCGTTGGACACATAAAGCCAGGTGCAACCTGGCGTTTGGCAGGCATTTTCCTTGTAATGCCCGACCCAAGATCAGGCCCAGTCCGAGTTTTAAAGCCTTTAAGTGTTTCCCGGTTTGACTAGAAGTATCCTACACGTTTAGGGCTTGTCCCAAAACATATAAATGGACCCAAACACATAATTTTGAAGGACTTTTGTCATTGGAGACAAGAGGAGATCGTGGAACACTACTCAGAAGATCAAAACATTGATTTTTACATCCTTTATTCCTTACTCTGCAATTTAATTATGCAAGTTATTTTGGATTTGATTACTATGATCATGAGTAGCTAATTAATTTAATTTAAAGTTTTTGTGGAACCCGTTGGGGATGAACTTATTGTGATATTAATATAATTTTGCTTGGTTGTTAATCTCTATTTGTTCAACTACGTTCTCGTTGTAGTTGATTGAAGCGCCCTCAATTAGCTGTTCCTATTTATTATGTATCTACTTGAGAGAGAGTGAATTTCTAGGTAGTTGTTTGAACAACACCATNATTGTTTACACCTTATTGTTAGTTAATCTTTAGTTTTAATATTTTCATTCAGCTGTAGTAGTTTAAACAACACCAAGTGATAGTCATAACGTTTGAGGAAGTTGATTATTGAGAATTTGGTAATCTAACAACAACAGTTGATATGTTGGTTCCCTGTGGGATTCGACTCTGGGCAAAATACCCGGATTATATTTGCAACACCCACTTAGTCTTTCAATATAAATAGTTGAGCGTGATCAAATGTTGGTGCCGTTGCCGGAGAATTAACGGTATTATCAAGTGTAGTTGAAGGAAAATTCTTATGTATAGTCGATTTTCTTTGATTTCATACATATTGTAGCTGTAGGTGTACATAGTTCTAGGTTTCAAGTTTGAATTTTTTTTTAATATTTGATTTTTATTTTCTTTACTTTAGTTGTATTTTNCTTTTTCTTGTGAAGTTAACAGGAACAAAGAACCCAGGTATGAGGACCTGAAAAAGATCGAGGATATGCTAAAGTGCCTTATGGAACAAAATGATGAGATACAACTGCGGGTACAGAGGCAAGATGCAACTATTCGCAACTGGGAGGCTCAAGTGAGTCAACTAGTTGAAGCTTTCTCAAACGAGGCAAATATTCACAACTTGGAGGCTCAAGCGAATAAAGTAATTGAACCCTGTAAAGCGCAACAAGTTGACATTATGGATAGTAGCCAATATAAGTATGAATTGGATGCAGAAATTGCCATTATACTGGAGGATTTAAAAAATACGAGGATGAGCTAGAGGAGAAGGCCAGAGTAGAACACCAACAATAAATCGAACTAGATTTTGAGGATGCCAATGTCGTAGACGAGATACTAGAGTCAACCAAGGATATTGAGGATACATATTTAGTTGACTCTAGTGTCATTAGTGTTAAGGATGTTGACAATTCCAATGTTCGTGTAGTTGAGCGCATTGGTCCACACTCCAAGCACTTTTCCACATTGTGTTTGGATGATGATATGGAAATAGATTCGTCCGAGCCACTTGAGGAGTCAAGGAGTAAGGAACAAGATGCCTACATTTTGGAATTTTTCGTGCCAGAAAGTCGGGAATACACATTGTCGGGCCCCCTTTTTTTTCCTCGTGGAATATCGGGTTTATGACATTGGTTGGGAAAACTCTTTCCTTTTGGGAAAGGGGTTTGCATATTTTGAAGAGTCGTCACCTAACTATTTTAACGGTGCGTTAGGACACCTAAGGGGTTCAATTTTACAACTACGTTGCTAACCAGATATTTGGGTAAGGGCTTGAAATTATCCTAAGGGGAAGGTGTTAGGCACCCCTCAGGATCCACAAGTGTAGTTCCTGGCCAAATGGTTTCGTGAATTTGTAAAACTAGCAAATAACAAGTAAAGGCTCAAATAATAGGGGATTTAAGTCTTAAGCATATAGATGTTTAGAAAACAGTAAAGAAGATTACGAGCTAGCATATAANGTTGCTAACCAGAGATTTGGGTAAGGGCTTGAAATTATCCTAAGGGGAAGGTGTTAGGCACCCCTCAGGATCCACAAGTGTAGTTCCTGGCCAAATGGTTTCGTGAATTTGTAAAACTAGCAAATAACAAGTAAAGGCTCAAATAATAGGGGATTTAAGTCTTAAGCATATAGATGTTTAGAAAACAGTAAAGAAGATTACGAGCTAGCATATAAAGGTGTCCTAGGTTTATAATAATATGGATCACATCAATGCAATACCCGGTAATCACTCCTCGAAGAGGGGCTACACGTGGTATTAGCGCACCGGTCGTCATATCCATATTCTACCCTTCTCACCCTGTGAAGGTAATCAAAAGTGTGTGTTGGTCACAGACTCTATTGCGTGCTATTACCCGTCCAATCCTATCAGTCCTGGAGTAGGCTAGGACTACTATCCTAAAAGGAAGTACTAGGTTGACCCCTAGGTTTAAAGGAAAAGATTCTAAGTGACAAACAACGACAATTAGAAATTCAGATAAGGGGAAAACAAATAAGAGCAGATACGAGGCCCAAGTATTCCTCCACAAATTATGCACATGATTAGCACGACTCAAACACAAGTAAGGCCTTATTAACTTCAGAACCTAAGGCATGATATCTAGGTGAGAATGCAATAGTAAGGCAACTTTATTACTGATTTCAGAGGATGAATTTTATCAGTTTCTTACTGATTATAACCATTAATAGTCAAGCAGTAGGTATAAAGGAGTATGTTTCCAATTTTAATAGATTTAAAACCTAAGGCTTGGCTAAGCGTATGACAATACTCAGTAATTACCCAGATTATTAAAGAAACTGTTACAAGTTAGTTTGCCTAAACATGCTGTACTTAGGTGTTGCAAAAATACAGAACTATTACCATTTGTTTGAAAACATGGTGAAACTATTTTTAGGGACTTTTTATGCAATCAGTAGATAAACTTGGTGTTGAATGAGGTCCTAAGACATGATATCTAATATGCACACATAGGGATACATAATGGGTGGTATGCAGAATTCCTAGGCAGGATTTCTAAATGCATAAAGTCACAGTATTTGAACATGCTATGCAACAAGTATGAGGATGACTTATTTATTAGCGCATTATAATCCTAAGCATGATTCCAAGGTATACCACAACATTACAATGATATTAGAACTGGTTTACATGAATAACAGGTTTATATTAACGTTTAATCCTAGAGCATGATTTTTATATGATAAACGATAATACCATAATAGGATGCGGAAACAGTAAACATAGACCTAAGGAAAAAGATATCTAATGCATGATATGCTTGCATACAATCATCTCTAAGCATGAATTTCTAGTGCACACATAAGAAATGTAAACCGAGAAGCATGGTATCTACCCTTTAACATGGATAACCTATATAACTACCCACACCATTTCAATATCCATTCCCAAATATTTGTTTACAAATTACTGCAAGCCGGGAATTATGAATTACATAACCAAAGGAAAAATAAGAAGTTACTTCTATAGGGAGATTTCAATTAGACCCAGATCTTCCAAACCTCAATTCCTTTGGTGTTTCATAGCCTTTCATAGTCCGGGTGTGTCAAAGTTCCCTAAGGACCTCAGGGGGATCCCGGGCAATGCTCACACCCAGACATAGTAACCAAAGAGTTAAATATGTGTAGTGTGGGAAATGTCAGCCTTGTGTGTCAGAGTTTAGAGGGTACTCAAAGGGTCCCCAAAGAAGTGCTCACACGAAGGAGGCTGAACTTAAGTAACTAGGAGTAGAGTGAGATGTGCTCATAGTTTTGGAAGGATTTGAGTAAGAAAAACAGCTTAAACAGGAAAGACTGGTTGAAAATGAGTTCTGAAAAGTAGTAGAAAATTTTCATTGAGTAAAATAATTTGAAGGGAGTAGGGCAGCCAGAACAAACAACAATCTAATCTCAGGAACAACACATGCAGAACAAGAACTAGGATAAGTTTAGCAACCAGAAACAGGGTAATGGGAATTGGGGACAAACATAAAGCATGTAAGTGTAAGCACACAGTAGGCAGAGTCATACATGGGTCAAAGGGATTCTAGGGGGTTCAAAGATCGGTAAGTATTTAAGAACTTCACAGAACATAGTAGTTATAAAGTACAGGTTATACTACCTACAGAAATTTAGACAGATAACCAGAGAAACATGATTGAAGTAGAAGCAAAAAAGGGGGACCTAAACATGGTGAGTCTAAGGAAGGGAGACCATTCAGGGACATGCTAATAAGCCATGAAACAAACAAATTAGGTGCAAGTTGAACAACAGAACCACAAGTAAAAACAAACTAAGAACATGATGAATTGAAGTAATAACAAAATCATGTTGTTTTGGAGGCTTGAATTGAAATCACGACATACCAGTATAAGAGATAATAAACACAGAATGAGCGAGAGAGATAGCATAATAGTTAGCCTTGGCTGGCAGCCGGCTAACAATTAGATAGTAGCAAGTAGCACACGAGAAATAGAGCAGAGATTTTTAAGTGTAAGAGATAGCTTTGAACCACAAGTGTTCCTATGTGTGTATGCCCTACAGAGAGCATATATATAACAAATTGAAGGCTAGGTAAAATAAGGTAGGAGTCCAATTGTCCAGCAATCACGAGACTCGGAATCAATCAGTACAATCAATCAATACAAGTACTCCCTTAATTAAGGGAGTTAACTTCAAACGGTAATAAACAAATAACAAGTAAGGAAAGAGGTAAATGTGTAAATAACTATAGCATAGGTAATTAGGGCTAGGTTCAGAAAGTTTCAATTAAGGAAACAATGTCAAGGGGCAGTAAATAGTGTAATTAACCACAAAATAGGGCATGAAAACAATTCAAATGTCTGAAATCAGCAAAGGGTATCAATCAGAAGGGATCAGGAATCCGAAATTAGTGTTGATTAAAGGAAAGCCTCATGTATTTAAGGAAGTATTCAAAATCAGAATATCGTGTGAAAATCAGTATAGTACTACTCACAATCATTTAGGGATTCAAACATGTTAAAAAGAATAGGCTGAGTTAAGAGGGATAAACACACATTAGGTAAGAAGCAATATAATCAAAGGTTCGATAGCACAACAAAGTAGGAATCACATAGAATCAGGGCTTTAGGATAGTACATATGAGCATGAATGCAGTAAACAGGTAATAGACAAAATCAAAATCACAAAGGGTAGTCATGATATAGGCAAAAAATGCATAGTCAGAAACCCCAATAAGTATGGTAGGGTAAAATCACAGAAATAATCAAGGACTACTCATGGGAAATAGACACACATGCAAATCTAAAGAACAACTCAATAGAAACAGCACAAAATTAGAATACATGGTTAAAACTAAAGGTTTAACATAATAAATCGTGATTAAAATCGATACTTAGCAAAACCGTTTAAGCATATGAGAAAAACACAGGTCAACACTTAAAATTTGAAGAAATCATTTTAGAAGAACAATTTTAGAAAACCCTAGTTGGAAGTGAAGAACCTTTTAGAAAAAAAAAATAGAAAACCTTTAAGGAAAACCTCATAATAACTTGTAACAAGCATAGATCTAGGGTAGATCTAAAAGAATCAAAAGTTTCAAACATTAGGGTTTTACAGAAAACATCAGAGAAGATGAGAAAGACCTCGAACAACACTGGCTCGAGCCTTAGGGTCGTAAACCCTACTCGGAATCAAGATCTGGATGTTTGAAGCAGACAGGAACACCATGGGTGTAAGTAGACAGGTTTTCGCCCTTTGAGGTCCTTAGGGATGACAACACCGGCATAAGAGAGCCATGAGAAGCAGGGTGATGGAGGTTTCAGAGTCTCCTGCGAGGGGTGGCCGAAGAAGATGTAGAGAGCCATCGGAGCTGAAGAGACAGAAGTCTCTAGAATAGAGTAAAGAGAGAGAGAGAGATGAGAGTAGAGATATCTGAGTCGGTGAGAATGAGAGGGGTTGGGGGGTCAATTTGAATTAATTAAGGAAATAAGAATCTAGGTCGTTGATCTAATTTGATCAACGACTCAGATTGGTTTGGGATTGGGTCGGGTATGGAATTGGGTCTGGGCTGGGTATTTAATTGGGCTGAAGGGTTGGGTATTGGGTTGGGTTTAATAATAGGCTAGATTTTAAATAAATGGGGCTATTAGTTAAATACCCATAAAATCAAATAAATAATTACTAAAATAGCCAATAATTATGTAAAAATGAAATTAATGCCACATAGATCAAAATTAAGGTAATTAGCTAATATTAAAACACAAAAATGACTGATTATCGAATTAAAATAGCATGAATGCGCAATTAGGCCATAGTTGCAAAATTTGTATAATTATAGTTAAACAACGCCTAATTGGTTAATTTGTGAAATAATTAAAACCTAATAAAATTAAATATGATTAAAAATGACATATTTAGCTGGGAAACATTTTGAAATTATTTATAATATAATTTATGAATAATTACTGAATACAGAAATACTAAATAAATAGAAAACCGAGTTGATAAAAATACGAAAAATTTTGGAAAAATACAGCCCACATAAAAAATGATTTTAAAAGTAATATGTAAGTTTGAAAATAATTTTGAGGAAAAATTGGGTATCAACAACTGCCCCTCTTGACCCGGGAAGGATGAAAGAGCTTTCGGGTAAAGATATGATGTCAATTTTGACCAAGCGAAATGGTTTTGAAGGGAATTGGGCCACACTCTGGTTTCTGAGCTTCCTAAATATCCCTAGTTTTACAGGAATCAGGCCATATGTAGTTCAAGAGCCACCGGTGAAGTATACCGATAAAGTTTTACAAGGACGGACAAAGTGCAGGGTTGGGTGATCAAGCAACTTATGGGATAGTTAGGAGAACTGGAGCGAGACCGCTCCTGCCTGGATGGATGTTGCTAGCCAGATTATGTGCAAATGAATAACAAGCATATATCGTACGTAATTTAAACATGATGCAAATTCCCGTTGGACTATGAATGTTGTCTTTGGACGGTTAAGGATGATGTCCCTAGACCATGATGTCCTGGGCCATGAATTGCTTGATGCAGGATTCGCATGCCATTAAATGGTGTTCTTGGGCCATGAAGATGGTACCTCCGAACCATGATGCCTTTGAATAATGATATGCAAGCTGATAAAAAGGGATCCTCATGCCATGACATGGTGTTCTCGGGCCATGAAGATGGTGCCTCCGAACGATGACGCCTTTCGATAAGTTGGCGATATTTCAGCCCATGAAAATGCAATAGCATGATGCTGACAAGACAGAGCTTAGTCTTGCGAATTAAAAAGGGCAGAGCTTAGCCCGAAAGGAAGCGAATGATAGAGACAGGGGTTGCTTTTGAAAAGTAAATGGGAGACAACATTTAGTCTCGGAAGGCAGAAAGGTAGCCTTATGCAATGCAGATGCAGATGGAGGTAGCATTTAACCTCGGAAGGTAGAAAGGTAACCTTATGCAGGAATAGATGCAGATGGAGACAGCGTTTAGTCTCGGAAGGTAGAATGGTAGCCTTATGCAGGAATAGATCCAGATGGAGACAACGTTTAGTCTCGGAAGGCAGAATGGTAGCCTTATGCAGGAATAGATGTAGATGGAGACATCGTTTAGTCTCGGAAGGAAGAAAGGTAGCCTTATGCAATGCAGATGCAGATGGAGGTAGCGTTTAACCTCGGAAGGTAGAATGGTAGCCTTATACAGGAATAGATGCAGATGGAGACAGCGTTTAGTCTCAGAAGGCAGAAAAGTAGCCTTATGCAATACGTGAATACAAATGGAGACAGCGTTTAGTCTCGGAAGGCAGAAAGGTAGCCTTATGCAATATTTAAGGAAGGACAACAAAAATTCTGAGCTGTGTTAATTTGCGGTAGAGCATTGTGATAATGAAGCATTGTTTGTGCTGATAATAAGTGTTGGCATGACGAGTTTGAGGAACGATGTCTGTCCTTTGAGCGGATATTATATTTCGGGGCTTTTACAATTTTGTGCCTGCATCCAAGGAAAGATCGTGAGTTTTGTAAAGGGGAAAGGTTAGTTCGCATTCCTGCTGGCCGTGCTTGGCTCGTTTGCTTGATCATGATGATACTATTTGCGTCATTGGGGTAGCGTTCGATAACAAGCTGTTTCAGAAAAATAAATATGCATGATTTTTGTGATATAATATATAATCTAAAATGGTTTTAGATAAACCGACGACATGACACGACTCGAGACATTGCAACCTCTCTTGCTGCGGAATTTTGAGGGTCCTCCTCAAAATTCTACCCCAGTTTGCTGGGTGGATGCCTCTGACTGCTGCTCGCACGGCGATTGGCTGAACTTGCTTAAGAATTTTGAAGGTCCTCCTCAAAATTCTGCCCCAGTTGGCTGGGTGAATGCTTGTGGACTGCTTCTTGCTTCGAAATTTTGAGGGCCCTCCTCAAAATTCTTCCCCAGTTCCAATTGCGGGGAAAAATAGATTTTTATTGAATTGTGACCGAACCCATAGGGATGCCTATGTATCCCCTCTTAAACGGGAATCAGGTCAGGCGTAGTTCAAATTACATCACTGAGAAAGCATAAAGATTACACATAGTAGCGCTTGACTACATCTGAATTGATCGGTATTGACCAAACTTCTCTGTCCATTTTTTCAAGTATGAGTGTTCCTCCTATCAGCACTCTATGAACCATGTACAGACCTTGCCAGTTGGGAGAGAACTTTCCCTTGACTTCATCTTGATGCAGAAAATTTTTCTTTAACACCAGCTGCCCTGGTGTGAATCGTCTTGGCTTGACTTTCTTGTTGAAGGCCCTAGCCATTCTGTTCTGATATAGTTGACCATGACATACTGGATTCATTCTCTTCCCGTCTATGAGGGCTAGTTGCTCATAACGACTTCTTACCCACTCTGCATCGCAGAGCTCAGCTTCCTGTATAATTGTTAGAGATGGAATCTCCACTTCGGCAAGAATTACAGCCTCTGTACCATAAACTAGCATATAGGGAGTTGTCCCTGTTGATGTGCGGACAGTGGTGCGGTATCCCAATAAAGCGAATGATAACTTTTCATGCCACTGCTTGTGCCTGTCTATCATCTTCCTTAGTATCTTCTTGATGTTTTCTGAATCTCCCATGTTGATGCTTTCAGTCTCGTCCAGGTTGGACTTAGGTCTGTTCTCAAAGTTCTCAACTTCTTTGACAATCTCGTTCGGTATGTTGTCTTCATCTGAATCAATGTCCGTTTGCTGCATTGTCTCGTTGCATGTCACAGTCATCGGTTCATCAAGACAAGTAATAGTAATGATGTATAAATAAAGTAATGAGAGAAAACAATAACAATGAATATCGAATTCATAAGAGAAATTTAGACGATGCTTTGATGAATTGAATAATTGTTTTTCACATTGAAGATCTTATTGCAGAAATTTAAAAATGCAGGAAAAGGAAAATCATTTAGTAAATAAAACAGTAAATAATAATTGTTTTAGCCTTGCTACCCCGAGGCTCGTCGGGCTTTGGTTGTCTTGATAGAAAAGTTCTTGAGATATGTCCCCTTGATTACAGTCTGTATGGAAGGGCCTTCCTCCCCCTCCCCCTCCCCCTCGAGAACAACACAACAATCCATATCTTCATCCTCTAGGAACAAACTCCTCATTGTTGCAAGTTCTTCTTCCTCGTCTGAACCGTAAATAATGTCGGCCTGCTTGAAAGTCTACTCAAGATGAGGTATGCAACACCAAAGGGTAATAGGGACCGCGCCAAGGTGGAGACCAGTCGTTGAATTCCTGCCAAGTGTACTCATACCCTAGACCGAAAGTGGTGCCATGTTCCTTGAGCTTTATGGGCTTCGTGATCCCTTGGAGGTCCTTACCGAGCCCTTTGACTGGATCATATCCTCTCTAGTTCAGGATGCTCTCAATTTTGTTATCCCACAACTTGTCCTTGTCGATAGCATTGACCCGTTCAATGTGGTGGTAAGTTCCTCCTCCTATCTTCCTTTTTCCGTCAATCACCGAAATAGTTTGATGACTATAAATTGGGTTTCCTACCGTCACCATGAATAATCACCTCTTGGTGGTTCCACTCGAATTTTACCTCCTGATGTAGCATTGATGCTACGGCCCCAGCAACATGAATCCAGGGTCATCCCAACAACAGGTTGTAGGATGCTGGCACATCTATCACCTGGAAATCCACTTCGAACCAAGTCACTCCCATCTGCAGACATAGATTGATCTCCCCCATGGTGGACCTCTGAGAACCGTCGAAAGCTTTCACATTGATCACCCCATCCCTTATCTCATGTAGCCCTTTACCCAATTTCTTGAGTGTTATCAACGGACAAATGTTAAGACTGGAACCTCCATCAATCAAGATTCTTGTGATGAAATGATCTTCGCATTGCACGGTGATGTGCAGTGCTTTGTTGTGCCCCAATCCTTCAGGTAGTAGCTCGTCCTCATGAAAAGTGATTTTATGGCTCTCAAGTACCTTCCCTACCATATTGGCCATTTCCCCACTAGTGATGTTGTTTGGCACATATGCTTCACTCAACGCTTTCAACAAAGCATTTCTGTGTGTTTCGGAATTCTGCAGCAAAGAGAGGATGGATATATGTGCCGGTGTCTTGTTCAACTGGTCGATGACTGAATAATCCTTAGCCTTTACCTTTCTCCAAAGGTCATCGAGACCTGTTTAGATAAGGGGGGGGTGATCAATGTGAAAG